>DWNY01001870.1:0-11874 GCA_018250635.1 Telegonus apastus
CGAATATCAATTGCTATTAAGCAGATATTATATATTATATTATAGTATATTAAAGAGGCATTCTTTACTACTTTAACGAGGGTGAAACCGCGGGGATCCGCTAGTATGTAGTAACACAGTGAGTAAATACCAAAATAAAACAGTTTGCGTAAGCTGCTACGTGCCTCTCTTTCTCTCATCATTGTTTGTTATCATTATGTTAATAATTAATCCATTATTTTATTTGATATATATTTTATATAGCGAAAGCGAGAAAGGCGTTATCCTTTTTCCTACGAAATGTCCTGAGTTAAACAAATTCATGACAATAAATAACGTTTGTGTAATATTAAGAAGTACCTATTAAAATATTTTTCGTTACTTTATCTGCTGACTCTACTCTACTATACATCCAACTAATTCTAACATCTCCAAACTAATTTAACTGTAACATTATTTTCATGGCACTTAAATGTTTGTATGACGTTACAAATGCTCCTGACGATTAGCAGTAAGTCGCCACTTGAATAATAAATAATCGATTGGTATAGTGTCTTCCTGTTACTTACCGAAAATTGATATACGTTAATGATTAAGTGAGTAATCATTTAAAGTATGTAATTAGTATCATATTGTTGTTACATCCTGCTAAAATTTAATTTCATATTAAATTAACATAACATTAAATTTAATTATCTATAAACCCAATGCCTGTTACAGTATTTTAACATACACTTTCATATATAGAAAATCCAACCTTAGTTCGACGACAAATATAAGCTACTAATCTAAGTTAGATAAGTAAGACTATCACACCTGCACCCTTAAATTCAGAACAGCTATAAATACTGTCATTATTAGGCAGAAATAGGCGTGACGGTGGTACCACCGGAGTCCAACAACAAGACTCGAGCAACTTATCAATCTTTATATGATTTTAGACTAATATTATCGCGGAATTGATACATTTTAATATTTTTAAGATGTAACGGGTACTCATGATACGTTTTTTTAATTTTGCCGATATTTCGACCCAGTTACATGGATTGTGGTCACGACGAAACTGAGTACCCGTTGCATCTTAAAAATATCAAACACATTATTTGTTTTATATTATTGTACATTTACTTATGTACGTTTTGTTCGGCATTGTAAATAATCCTTAAGAAATTTATTTTAAGACTAACTTCATCTTGAATCTTCATTTGTTCTTAAATTGAATGATAGCTTGTTTAAAGATGCCTATGGCTTGTTTAAAGTCGCCATTAACCATCAGATGGGCTGCATGCTTGTTTGATCATTCTACAATACGTAGAAAGAAATCAGTCTCTTTATAAGGATATCTTGACCATTTAAAATTAACATCACAGACCAAAACTTACTTTGACGGCGGCGCCTGGGCTGACAAGTAATTCGGAGGATCCGGTCTAAAACTAGCATCTTCTTCGACCAGTTGAGCGAACGTTTTCCTAAACCTCATCTTGTAGTACTCGGCACTTCTAGATTTCTTTTTCCTAGTCGGTTTTTCGTTAGAATCGGCGAACTTCGGTACTTTTTTCGACATAACCAGGTCCGCGTGAGGGTCCTCGTGGAAGTTGTCCTGTTCGAGAGCCTCGATGGCCTTCCTGGCTCGCCGTTTCCTCGCCGCGTCATCAAGAACCCTTCGCTTCTCTGCTTCCTTCACTCTTCCCGATTCTCTTGCCGCCATCTTTGTCTATTACTTCTTACTGCAAAAGTATGAAGTAGTTTATCATTATATTGCTTTATTTTAGTAATTAATACCAGTTGCTACAATTACTACAAATGACAGTGCTACAAATTATACTTGTTTGTTATTGACAAATATTTGTTTTGTAAATAATCCAAGAGACGACAATGTTTTCATTAAATTGCAATAGCTTTGTTCTTTATAAAAAATATTATTCTGGAATACTAACTACATCCATTCATCCATCCAATTTGATATTGCTCACAAAACTTAATTAAAACCATTATTATTGCATTCAAATATTAAATATTATTAAAATCTTACCTATTTATTAATTCTAAAATAAATCCTCTACAATCCTTTATCATGTACGGGTATGCTCAACTGGTCCATCAAATCGTCCACACGAGCCTGCAAAGTTTCCACTATATCCGCTGATATGAACAGATGGGTCTCGTCCAGGTCCTGTAGAATGAACTTCTGTCCTAACGCATGAGTTTCGTCTAGGTGTAGCAAGAACTGTTTCATTGCCGGGTCACTGGAATAGAGAACAATATGTCTAAGAAACGGGGTCTTAGTGCCGATGAGAAGAAAAGTAGAATGCTTGAAATATTCCATCAGAGTAAAGACTTCTTTCAACTTAAGGTACAATTTTTATATAGTATCAGATAAGGTATATTCAAATAGTTTTTTACTTAATTGTTCAGGAAAAATGTGCTCAAAAGTACAGTTATAATTTGATAATGATAAAATATTATTTGATTGACTATATTGTATAATGCAGCACGCTCAATGCAAGTGATTCTAAGATTATGTCAATGCTAATAAAAATGTAGGCAATTTTAATAACAACATACAATTTCGTATCATCTAATAATACCCATTTACAAGTAAATTTTAAGAAAAATACATTTTATCTTAATATTTCAGGAATTGGAGAAAATAGCTCCAAAAGAAAAAGGCATAACGATGCAGTCAGTAAAGGAAGTAATTCAGAGCTTGGTCGATGATCACCTTGTTGATACTGAGAAGATTGGTACTTCTGTGTACTTCTGGTCTTTTCCTAGGTACGTATGTATTAGGCTACCTAGTATGCCATAATCAAATAGATTAAATATAATTTCTAGTTAAATATTTTATTTTTCTAATGACTACATTGCCTTGTAAATTAATTTACTGTTTTAGTGACTTCATTTTCTTTTTAGCAAAGCCAAAAATGCCAAGAAGAGGAAAATGCTAGACTTACAAAATGAGTTGGAAGATACTTCAAAAAAATTGAAAAAGACAGAGGATTTGATTGTTTCCGAGTCTGTAAGCAAGTCATATAATATTACAAGTAAAAAAATTAAGTGCCAATTTTAACCATCTTTTATAATACTGTTAATTTCACAAAACAAAATAGCTAAACCTATCTCGATAGGACTATTTGAAAAGGTTAAAGGACAGACTGGAGGATACCTTAAGCCAGTTCTTCCAAAAGATTGGATTAATTATAATCATTCTGAAATGTTGCATTTTTTTTAAATTAAGAACCACCTAATTCCTATGTAATTTCTGAAAGATACCTGTGAAATCGGAATTTTGTGAAATGAAACAGTAAATTAAATAGAAGTATTTTTATATATTACAAACATAACTTTATATATTACAAATACAATTTTCCTAATAACATAATGATATTACAGATTGGTCGTGAAGATAATGAGGAAAGAAAAACTACACTGACCACCCTCGAAAATGTAGAAAAACACGAGGCTGAATTGAAAAAGGAGTTGCAGAAATACAGAGACTGTGATCCCGAGTACATCGCACAATTAAAAGCTGAAACTGAGGTATGGAAAGTACTCTATTAGTACCAAACACCCCCATACTTGTTTCTACCTTACAAAGCAATTATAAGCTATTTCAAAATATTTCTCGGGAGTAAAGACATAATATCACTGCTACATGTTTCTACTTCTGAGAAATATACTTACATCATAATGACAGAAACATACAAAAAAATAAAAAATTTAATAACGCTTTCTACACTCATAGCCCCACACTAGGATTTTCTCCTGTGTCGTGGGTGCCATGAAAACACACAAAGACGAATACACAAACACCCAGACCCAGAACAGAGATCTAAACTCATCATTCAGATATCTGTCTGGCCGGGGATCGAACCTAGAACCCACTGCACGTCAGACCGGTATGGTGACCGTTCCGCCACGCCGGTCGTCAAACATAAAAATTTAACTAGCATAATTCAGAGATATATACATTAGTGGCAAGTTAAATAAAAGATTTTAATATACCAAAGAGATAACAAATGTATATACTACCTAAACATATTTCTATAAAGAAATACATGATTTATGGGTGCACGCAGCAACAGTTTTGTGGGGTGACAGAGACTCGTGTCATGTTAATACATAAATCTACTGTTGTAAGTATCAACATGACATGGCATGGTATTTTTCTATCTACATTGTAATGTATATAGAAATGAAATTAATGTGAACTAAAACCCCTTTTCATGGCAGTAACTTGTCATTCTACACATCATATTGTTTTCACATAAGTAGCAAACAAGCATATACACCTGATTGTTATATAACAGCAATGTTAAGTTATTAGCCTCAGATTAATATGTAAATTTGATTTCACAGGATTTAAAATCAGCTGTAAACAGATGGACAGAAAACATTTACATTTTAAAGTCATACATCAAGAATACTTTTCAAATGGAAAATGAAATAATTGACCAAAATTTCAACATCCCTTACGACATGGACTATATTGAATTTTAATATTAGCTAAGAAAAAAAATGATTTTTCTCTCTAAATAAACTTTCGGTCAATGACAACATAATTTAATAAAATTTGTAAAATATCACAACTTTTTACAATTGTAATTGCAAAATATGATCATAGCAAATATTGCTATTACTTTAGATGCTATATTTCAAAGAAATTTACAGATTGTTTGTTTAGTTAAGTGTTTCTCTAATTGCAACTCTTAAGTAAGCTTGCAAAATTATTAATAATACCTATTATCGATTAAGAATTGAATCAATAATGTAATAGCAACAAATTACTTAAATTATATTTAAGAGATTATACCTAATAACATTCTAGCATCTAGGTAATTAACCTAATATAGTTTGTGCAAACTAACTTTGCACCTTGTCTTGAGGTAAAATTTTCAACTACTGTGTAAATCTTTTTCATTCAGCTTAAAATAAATATTATTCGCAGTGACTTCATTTAGTTGACGAGAGTCTTCTACAGTTTTCCTCTGTTTGTTTTCCAAATGATGTAAGTTCATCAATTGTGTATTAGAATTCAAATTTCCCATCTGCGCTTGAAAGAGTACTTCGTTAATAATTCTGGACGCGTATAACTTTTGCTCTTTTGGGAGCAGATTTAATGTGATTGCCCATCCTTTAGCTGCGTAATCAAACTGGGTTGGAGCATGTGTGGCATGTACCGCATCTGGACTTATAGTTTCGAAGGGATCCAAGCTTTGTCTTTTCTTGTATTTTGTCAGAGAATTTTCAGTTTTGTTTGAGTAGGACGACCTGGTTGATAATGGCCTATCTGTATTCGATAGCTCATCATCGAAAATTTCTATTGGGGTGTTTTCTGGAGACTGCGGCTACAAAGAAAATATGCATTTTAAAATGGGGATTTTTGAATTAATTAATGATTGATTTGTATTAACTTTACAATGGTATTAATTATTGTTTACAAGAAATATCGTTTACTTACATTACTATTGGCAATCTTTTCAGCATCATTATCATCAAGAAACTTTAATAAATGGAAATACCATAATTTTGGCTTATACTCTTGGTTTTCGGAAAGTGATTCTAGGACTTTCTTCTTTTCTTTCCTATAACAGGATCTTAGGGAATTGATTTTCTTGACCACGACATCCCTGCCTACTTCCTCACCATATTCTTTATACTTATTAATAATCAATTCATACGCCTTACTCTTCTTTTTACGATTGGTATAATCTTTGGATCTGATTTTCCACAAACATGGCTGGCTTTCGTACAGTTCTATGAATTCCGTTAAAAAGCTCGGAGAATTCCTGTGCTGCTCACCCATAACAATATAGTTTATACAGACGACGTTATTAAGTACGAAATACACTTGAAAACATGTGATTTTTTAAAAAATCAATATTGAAAATCACGCAAGCCACGTAAGGTTTGCGCAAGCCATGAATAATGTCTATGCACGCATGCATGTACCAACATTGCAAACCGGGTGTTAGTTTGTACGAGACGTCAAAAGTTAAGCAGAATAATATTTACCATTCGACGAGCACTCCTTTCTTAACATTCACCATGGTTCATTATTGTGTTGCAAGACAGTGGTTAATAGCACGACAAACGGATTATAAAGAACTGTTCTTTGCACTTTAAATTGCACGAAATTTATATAAACAACGCAAATCCAACGATCACGCACACTTAGTTCATTGTAAATGACAATTCGTTACTTTTAATGGAGTGACGTTGACATTTCATCTTTTTTAATTTAGGTATTACCGCCTTGGCGTCATGCTATTCAGGCCAATCTGTTGTGTAGGTTGCACAGACGACTAAGACAATTCTGTTGAAAAAAGTGCTATAACGATTACCACGATTTTATTTTAGTTTCCCTGAAATTCAAGTATTTAAAAGGAAGATAATAACAATATTATGTATTACAGTGGTTTATATTATAATTTACCATTTGTGGCTTAAAAATCTTTCCCGGTAAGTAAAAAACTATACTTAAGTTTGATTTTAGACTATTTCATATTTTTTAACATTAAGAAGAATCTGATATTTTAATAAGTAATTGGTCGCTGTGTCTTATGTATTTGTGAATGTTACGTAAATCGTTTATCGCGATGGTACGTTTGATGGTACGATGGTACGTCACACGCACACTAATTTTTAGCGTAAAGCAATTCGTGTATTTCGATGAGAAAGTGTGGTTGTCGGCTTCCTTAAAATGACGCGACCATTTTAGTCACATATTGTCGTAAACACCCGATGGTGTGGTGAGCCTAATATTGTCTAGGTGGACCCCAAAGGGGCACTTAAAATACATGTTCCGTTTTCATGGAGATCCCGGAGTCCATTTTGCATATGCTATGTTTTTAAAGTTCTATTTAGTTGACTCCAGCGGCATCACCACAGCACCTATTCCTGTCTAATAACATCAGTGTTAAGAGCTGTAGTATTCTGGTTTGAAGGGTAAGGTAAAGAAACATACTTATCAGAGACGTCTCAACTTAGTCATCAGGGATAGCAACGCATCTGCATCAATCTCAGGTAGGACTTTTGATCTTATCTGGGCTTGATTACAGATATTCATGGGCGGCAGTTGCCACTTACCATTAGACACTGCATGCTCGTTTGCTACTTCTAAACTATTAAAAAGATAGCTCTCTTAATATCTCAATTTTCCATCTTATTTCTATGGGTCTTATATTATAGAATCATTGGATGTCTGTTTTGTATCTACTTCATGTCAGGTAAAATTCAATCAAATTTGGGATTGATTATTATCCACATATATCCAGGAGCGGCATTGGCCGCTTACCGTTAAAAGTACCTATTCGTAATTCAGGGTCATTTGCTACAAAACATTAGTAGGAATATGTAGCTTTATATTACCACCACATCCCTCTTTGAAAAACATCTGAAATAGGTACCAACCTAGTAAGAAGATTAGGTAATCTTGTTACGAAATAATATTTAGGTAATAAGCAGAACTCGAAGTATTAAATTCTCACTTAGCTACCAAGGTAAGAGAGAATTTCATAATTTGCTATGTTACCAGATACCTACCAACATTGTATTAAATTAATTAAACACCGCGAAAACAACTCAAGGCAACTATCTTAATAACTTTAAACACAAAGCAAAACTGATCCTTTATACAGTTTATATACTTTAGGCTTTATATAATTTTAGTGTTTATCTTCTCAAGGTAATTAATTAGGGTTTCAGTCAGTCAGTGTATGATATTTTATAGTATACTAGCTGATCACCGCGGTTTCGCCCGGGTTAAAGAAGTTAAAAGGCATACATTAATATTTGCCTAATAGCAACTGGCATTAACACCCGCGACGGCCGCCGCATACGATTAGACTTTCAGCTATCCTATCCTATCTAGTGAAATTTCTGTCAAAATCGGTCCAGCTGTTTAGAAGATTACCTCAGCCAAAAGATACATAAACAGACAAACCGACAGATAGACAAAGTATTTTATAATTGTATTTTCGATATGGGTACCGTGTAGATTTTCAGATGCATTTAGTAAAAAGTTGTTATTTCAACATTACAAACAGACACTTTAATTTTATTTATTTGTATAGATAAAATTGTATCTTATAAATTACCTATAATTAAACTTGCGTGCTTGAAACTAAAATAAAAGGACATTACATGAATGAAACACCTATTGTGTAAGCTTATTTACAAATATAGATTTGATTTGAAAGTTGTGCAAAAGAACTATAACTTCATAAACCCTTGCTTCAGATATTTACGGAGTATAAAGGGAAAACCAGTCTAATAATTTTCAAAGATCCGGATACAGTGCAGGGAAATCCGGTGGAGACTACAATGGATACAATACACATAGGTATATAGACTTTGCCGTTTGTGTCTCTCGCTTCGCTGAATTCTCCGTATTTATGATGCAGCACAGAGTAAAATCGCATGGCAAAATGCCTGTATGTAAGTCGTAAAGAAAAATATAGACCTAATGCAAATATTGAAAAAGCAAAATATTTCAGTTTTTTTTTAAGTAGCAAAGGAGCATGCAGTTCAACTGAGGGTAGGTAAGTTCGACACAATTGTTTCTGTCTGGTATGGGATTAAACTCTGGACCCTAATGTCACACCTTTATGTACTATAAACGCTCTGCCATGAGGCTTCAATGAAATTTATTATACTCATAGTTAGGTAATAAATATGTAGCATGTAATAATCTATATATATATAAAACGGAAAACCGATTTTATGACTGACTGACTGATTGACTGAGTGACATATCAAAGTACAGCTCAAACTAGTGGGATTAGACACTTGAAATACACCATGCTTCTTTTTATGGAGTAGGTGAGCCCTAAGAAAGGATTTTTGGAAATTCGTATATTTCACCGCTTAGAGGGGTAAGAGCCTGTTATAAATAAATTAGTTTGTTTAAATCAGGATGGATTAACGAGTCGATCGAGACATAAGACACACGTTGGTTATTGTAAAATGCAGTAGCTTTTAGCTTTTAAAACATCGGTGGGAGCACTAATGTTATCGAATACCTGCCATAATGGCGTTAAAGTGGCCTTCGGTGACCATATTTTTTGATAAACACGTATTTCTTGTTCGAGGATAATATCTATTATATTGAGATATAATTTAAACACTTGTATGGATTTTTGAGTAATTAATTAAAAAAAATATATTAAGAACTAGCTGACCAGGCGAACGTTGTTCTGCCATTTTTCTTTAGAAGTTTGCCCATGAGTTAGTGATGTATTTATAATAACGCCATCTAGTCCACTAAGGTAGAACTATTAGCGTAGTTCGACGTAAGAAAAGTTACTTCTGATTTTAAATTGCAACAACTTTTGACAGAGTGGATCGATTTTGCTGAAATAAAGCCTAAATGTTATGTTAAGATTCGTGCTATAAATATATCTGCATTTCCATTAATTCAATCCTGTTGTTTTGGCGGTAAGTAATTTTAAACACACAGACAGCAATCGCGAGTTACAGTCTTATTATATATACTGATATATATATATATATATTTATCAACATGTTGGTATTGTTAATCATAGTGTAAACTTAACTCACACGAGACGTCTCAACTGACTCCTCAAGATAAGCGTTGATAAAATCGGGTCTAATTTAGGTATGACGTCAAGTGTTTTGGGGATGATTACTGATATCATTGTACCAAAATAGATTTTTTTAAACGTCTTGAGTAATGGACGCCCCTTTACCATTAGGTGGTGTGCATGCTACTTAAAATTAGGAGATGTAGAATGTTTCAGGAAGTCCTATATAGTAAGGTGACTTATGGTCGCACAGTGATTACGGAGCGTGTGGTGTCAAGTGACCCGCTACTCACCATCGCACCTCGAGTGCCCGTTATTTATTTATTTCTTACTGAACTCTATAATGGCATATTTATGCCACATATGACCTATGTCCTACATTGGAAAGCAAGCGAAAACTGTGCCATATAAAATATTCATGAAAATTATTGTAATTTTCGTTAAGAAAGGAATAACTCTGGTATATTATATACAGGGTGTCCCGTAAGTACTACCACAAACTTGGGGAGGAGAGGTAACTTGGGTAGGACATGGGTCAGGGGCTGACCTGTCACATAAAAAATGAACTAGTGAAAGCGTCACCGTTTTTGAAATATCGTGTGTTGTAAAAAAAAACTAAAATTCAGCCCCTTCCATCTCTTTTCGTTAGCAACATGTACAAATAAGGATGCTTCAATCTTCTTTTCATTGAAATACTATCAGATAATTGTTCTATTATATTCTCATGCAAAGTAGTTAAAAGATTTTAAGAAACAGTGTAAAACAACGGTCAGGCAGGTTCACAAATAATCGGTTTATCCAGCAATATCATCCAATTATACATTAATACGCCTTTGTCCACTAGTTTAACATGCTTCCATTACCATGACTTTTCAATGATCTATCTGATGACAATTCACAATTCAAAGCAATAGTCTATATTCCAAAAAGTAATAATAGAAGAAGTATTTAATAGGTGACGTGAATTATATAAGCTTTACCTAAATCACCATGATATGATGGTAACAAATGAAAATAAGGTCTATTTTGAGGTTTATAATTTCAAAATTATTTTTTCCTCAACTTTGACTATGTGTGGTGAAAAAAAAAAACTGTATTGGACAGTAATTGCACGTTGCATGAAAAACTTATCTAGTTAATAGAGATTTTAGAAATATCCTTCTGTTTTTGTCTTTGTAAAAACAACAACGCTTCCTATATCAGAACCGTTGTTTGTATTTTTATTTTGTGTTTGTATTTTTAAACCTCACTTTTTCTTATCTTATTATACCTCCAATTTGTATAGAAACATTTACCTATTAAAATATTAATATTACGGAGTACTCGCAACTTTGTCTTAGTCTGAATATTCAGAATTACATATTTACAGGGATCCAACGTCCCTGAAGTAAGTAGGGTTAGCCACTGAATATAGGCACCTAACCTTATTTGAATATGTAATAAAGTCTCAAGTTCTAAGGGTTTATAACTAGATTAGCCAAATTACCCAATTATATTCGTTGTTATTTGTACCGGAAGTACTTTTTTCTTAATTTCTTAATCTAAACGGAATATTGGAAATTAAATGCAAATTTGGTTTAAACAACCTTTATTGCAAAAAAAAATTGTAATGATTTCAGACGGGACGTTAAGTGTCGTTCCGTATACAGGTACGGTTTTTATAAATAATTAAATTCGCAGGTTATTTAATAAGCATGATTTGAAATTTTCGAATCCCCCTTTATATTTTAGGTACACGTACAGGTTTACTACTTCCGTAAATAGCATTATTTCTCCAATTAATTAGGTTTCGACGAAAATAATATCTACCTAGCTTTTATTCTACTTATTTTAAATAGGCGCGAAAGTGCTCGCAAGTGCGACACTTGCGAAAAGTAAAAGCGATATTAGTGTACTCAAGAATGACGTCATGTTGCTCTGATTAGCGTTTCAGTAAACAGTCGACATCAATATTGTATACATTAATTTTATTGAAAATATAAGTAATCTTATAATTTATATTGAATGTTGGTAACTTTTTGGAATTCCTTTGACTTTTTTGTCTATAAAATCATTAATTCTTCAATACTGTCATCATACTTATTGATATTTTAAGTTTTTTTTCTGTTGAGATAGTATTACTGGCTACAAGCTGGGAGAACCCTTTGTGGTTTGACTCCGGCGGCTCTACCACCACGCCAATTTCTGCCTTATAACAGCAGTGTTAAACGCTGCTGTGTTCTGGTTTGAAGGGTGTAGTGAGGGAGATATACTTATTCAAGGCATTCCAATTTAGTCCTCAGGGGTTGCAACGAATCTGAGGCCGACTACAGATAAGACTGGTCTTGTCTGGGGTGTTACAGATGTCCAT
>DWNY01001871.1:0-11873 GCA_018250635.1 Telegonus apastus
AAATCTAAACTCATTATTCAGATATCTGTCTGGCCGGGGTTCGAACCCGGAACCCACTGCGCGTCAGATCGGTATGGTGACCGCTCCGCCACGCGGGTCCTCAATTATTGCTGTTGTTATGTACAAATAGGAGTACCTATGTACGTTTGTGCAGAAGTGTCCTTTCTCTCCGCACCGTTGAAACAATATTGGAGATTTTTTTTAATGTTGTGGTTGTGGTCAATTATGATGACCATCGGGGAATTACTGTTTAAAAGTAGGTAAAGTTAGAATGAATCATAAATTGGATTCTTATATGTTATGTGCAAAAATCATGATCAATGTTTCACAAACGTTCCTTCATATTGTTATGTCAAAACAATGTTATCAAGACGTTTTTATCGCGCACAGTAAATATGTAAATGAAAATGCACTTACGTGTAGGTATATCTAACTATTGTTTGTCTAAACTCTGAATACATTTTTAACCGACTTCTGTAGCTAGCTATTATAGTATTACCCGTTTAACTGTACTAGGTACCTAAAGTTTAAATTCGATGTTTTCAACTAGAGTAATTCTCATTAGTTCAAAAGATCAGTTTAAACATTGAACTAGTGAGACTATTTTCTCAGTAGATCAACTCTTAAGATTATTTATTTACACGCCAAACCAATAGTTTCATTAGTTGGATAACTGCTGGAATTAAACAGAAAGAGGAGTATGCAAACGCGGCTGTTATGGCTGCAGTATTGTCCGCTCGCACATTTGTACGCAGTGGACGCACGCACGCTTGTACGCTCGCACGCTTGTACGCACGCACGCTTGGACGCATGCACGCTTATACGCATGCACGCACGATATGATACACATGTTAAATGTAATGTTTTTTGTATTTGTAACACACGACGTTAATTATTTTTATTGATAATAGAAATAAGAGTTTAACATTGAGTATATTAACAATGAGTATATTATAATTATTAACATTTTGTCGCTATAATTTAATTGTCTTAATAATAAGCCAGACAAAGGGTAACCTCACGAAACGGTAATTTAACTGAACTATTTAATTAACTGTTAATTCCTCAAATATATTTGAAAGGAAAGAGTAAAATTAAATAAGACTAATTTCAAATCAATTTGTTTCCTAAAATCAATTGGCCGTCGAGATAAATTAGTTAATAATCACGTTTTCCTTTAATTTTGTTGTTTCCTTTTGCAATGTTAAGTGTGTATTAAAATCAAGTAAACGTAATATGATATGATTAGGTAAAACGTAATTATCATATGTATCTTGTAAGAAAGTGTTGATCAAAATAAATTTCGTCATTTAGAAAAGGTGACACAGTGACAAGGCGTGCTGGTCAAAGTGGTCAAGCGATGACGTCACACATAATTCGATTAACCTACCGGCCGCGGTCGCTGTTTTTGTGATCATCTTCATATGAGCCCGTTATTTTTCCACTGCTTCCCTGACAAAATGCTAATTACGGGCGAAAACACATATCTACGACACAATGTCGCAAAATCTCACAATACTACTCGTGAAATATTACGATACAACGTGTTGTGATGTACTAAAAGACGCGCATTTATCGTTTATATTGAACGGTCATAAAGTGTGACATGGCTTCAAAATCGAGTGGATTGGATGGATTGAAGAGCTCCACCACATGGCACCATGGATACTACATTTTCATATGAACTATATATATAACTACCTATATACATACTACGTTTCATTTCGATACGACAATTGGAAGTAGGTATATAAATATTTCCAAGATTTGGCTACTTTCTCATTACCTGTTTAGGTTCGGTTAGGTTAGTTCATTGCAAGTGAAGCAATTATAATTGCTTATAAGGCATGTAAAAAAACTCACGACAAAACATATCATACATCTAGAAACATACTGCAATGAAGATTAAAATCTCACGTATAAATAAAAGGAAGTGTAGTTTCCCAACTTCCTACGAGTGTGGCGACTGGCGTAACACGCGTTGATCGTATTAATTTGATTTAATTACCAGCTCGGCCTTCATTACAACTGCCTGTGCAAATTCAAATGGCATTGTCTGAATTAAGTCGGTTTTAGACGAAACTTTCTCCCGGCTAACATAGGCGAATAAGGTTTTGTGTAAGGAGATTGGGTTACGATTGTAATAAGAATTTCTGCTGAAACTTAGCACCTATTCTCAAACAATAAGAGGTCACAAAGTGGTCTCTGGAATTGTGATCACAGACATTAATGATCACATGCTACAACGGTGAATTTTCTTTCACCGTGAGGAGACCTACCTGAGAATTGAAGGCTTGTGAAATTTTTGGCCCAAATCATTGTTGCTCTGATCCGTGGCAGGTCTGCCCAGTGACCGGTCGATACCACGACGATAACATAACATTAATTTTCATTATGCACCAATTCGTCTAGTTTTATGAAATATTATTACTAATTAGCAATTAATTACATTCAACGCTACTTTCATTTCACAGTCTTAACGATCGTTATCTTGAGGATGCTGTGTATATATGTATTAAAGATCACGCACCACATTATCCGCAATTAAACAATTGTTATAAATTGGATACCAAGCAAATTTTATTTACCACGCAGTGATGCTTCTGTTGGCGAATGTGAAATTAGGTATATCGTGAAACGTCCAAATGAAACAGCTTATGCAGCTTATTGAACAGCTATGAAGTCGTCGATCAATATCAATTGCATTATTTCATGATCGTTTGACACTATTACTATGAAGCTTAATAAGCTTTGATTTTATACAGGGTGTCTGGTTATTGGTGCCGGAGACTTTAAATACGGCCTAATTTATCGGCAAGTCATTAATTATTATTTTTTCCTAACCGTTATAGAATAGCAGCTATTTTAATTTCTATGTTACCAGAGTGCGATCGTGTGTTTTAATTAAGGGATATCTATCAAAGAAGAAGTCCCACGAAATTAAAACGTGTCTTATTTGATAGCTTAATATATGCGCAATAAATTTAAGTCAAATACTATGGCAAAATATTTCCATAAGTGAAGGTCATTGACCTAAGTTTTTTTAAATATTATAAATATTGCAAGGTATGTGGTATCAGAGACTGCTTAACTGTAGATCTAAGTAAATATGCTGAACATAGGACCTTCGCCTTTTTGAAATCGCTTAAAAATTTAAATTTTAGACATTTTACAAACTGCCTGTCTCTTCTGTTAGTAAACAACATATCTACATGAAACAATAAAATGGCTCTGCTGGTATTCGGATTAACTGAAAATATTTTAATTACACACGTATCGGCATTCCCACTGAACAAGAATTCTGTGTAAGAGTATTTTTATTACTAATCTTTTGTTTGCTTGCAAGGAATTTTTATTTCATACCCAATAAGCTCTCTTTTTGCAATGTTAGTGAAATCGCAGTTGTATAAATCATGTGAATGTATGAAGTTTGATGCCAGGTTTTATTGAGTGCATTCATCATAATTGAAACATCATTATTTTAGAACTAGCTAACCAGAGAGTGTTCCACCATCCCTTCTCCTTCAGGATACTAATTTATTGTATTACTAGCTGACCAGGCGAACGTTGTTCTGCCGTTTGTATTTAGAAGTTTGCCCGTCAGTCAGTGATGTTTTTACAATAACGCCATCTAGTCCATTGCGGTAGAACTATTCGCGTACGTACGTAATTCGACGTAAGAAAAGCTTCTTCTGATTTTAAATTGTAATAATTTTTGATAGAGTGGATTGATTTTGATAAAATGAAGCCTAAATATTAACTTAATATTCGTCCTATGAATATATCTGCATTTCCATGAATTGAATCCCGTTGTTTTGGTGGCAAGTAATTTTAAACACACAGCAGAAAAAATTATCACCTACCCTATTTTCGCTGATACACAAGGAGTTCTAAATTTATATCCGCATAAACCAGCGACCTAAAATTCATACAATTATCTTACCTTATCAAACAAAAACATTATTACCTTGACTTCCCCATTCGAACGCTTAAAACAAAAGCCTATATAAATTCTTGACCTATTTTAATGAAACTGGGAAGTTATGCCAATTTTCCGTATTTTCAACGTCACGGCGTGCTTCGACACCTGTGACCTCCTTGTCAATAGCACCTGAGATTGGGTTCAATGGGCCTTACGAAAGGTTTTTGTGAAGCTTGCAAAACCTGAACCCATATCGTGATTTCGATCATTGAAGATGTCAATTATGAAGAATGTTGTAAGAGTTTTTTTATAATATGGAAGTAGCGAACGAGCATACGGTCCCCCTGGTAAGTGGCCACTGCCGCCTATCGACAGATGTATACCCCTAGATGAGATCAACCCCAAATAAGATTAAAGTCCTACCTGAGATCGGTCGCAAATGCATTGCTACCCCTGAGAACTAAGTTGGAATGCCTCGGATAAGTATGTCTCCCTACCACACCTTTCCGACCAAAGTACAGCAGCGCTGAACATTTCAGTTATTAGACAGAAATATATATGACGCCGGAGTCGAACCACAAAGGATTGTAGTCCTCCAAAACATTCACTATCAAATGCAATATCATGATCATCTGCTACTTATATCATTAAGAAGTTCGTTATTAAAACAATTCGTTATTAAGATCAAATTAATATGCCCTCCGACGCACGGAAGCAAGAATAAAATTCTGCCACTAGTGGTTACCAATTCTCCTCCTGTTCGCGCCCGACGTTACTTAACTTTGTCGATGGATTCATCGATACCAACATGACTAAAAAGATCTTTTGTCGTCAACCCTTTATTGTCCACCGCTGGGCACGGTTCTCCACTCGGAATGATAGGGCTTTTTAGGCCATAGTCCACCGTGCTGGCCAAGTGCGAATTGGTAGACTTCACATATACTTTGAAGAACTTAAAGAACTCTCAGATGTGCAGGTTTTCTCGCGATGTTTCCCTTCACCGTTAAAGCAAGTGATAATTAGATTTTAAACCGCACATAACTTCGAAAAGTCAGAGATGCGCTGAAATTTGAACCGTACCCCTCGATTGAGAGGCGGAGTTTCAACCATTAGGCTATCACTGCTTAAATGGCCTTTTATTCTATTTAAAGCTCAAATACATCTAGTAAACATCACAATATCCATGAGCTGTAAGTAATCACGTAGTACGTAGACTGCACACCGGTTAGCTATTTCGAAGTGTTTATGCAACATTTAGCCCTCCAAATTCGTGAAGCAAGACAAAGGTAACAAACAATATTGGCACCATTCGCATCGATAAGTAATTTGGCCATTTGGAACGCAAATCCGGAACAATCCGGTTATTACTGCTCTGTTCCGCCTAGCTAGAAATAGGGCTATCAGCAACTTGTAATAGGCAAAGAAAATAATCTTATGTCTGAGAATGTATATCATATATTTTCACTATACAATGTGAATCCTGTCAATTGCGTTGCGAACCAATTCTAACTATAATAACGATCCATATACACTAAGTCAAAACCAAAACCTCATCCAAATCGGTATAGCCATTTCATAATAATATAAACACAAAAATTGGTGTTTGATGTCAAAAACTACAGATAAAAAAAATAATGTTGCGCCATAAAAATAAAAGTCTTAGCCTTCTAAATAACCGGTATCAGTAGAGATACTGGTTAGTCTCAAACAAACTTTCTTATTTCAAACACAACAAACATCTATCCATCATAGACTACGATGTTTGTTACTCTCAACCTCATTAAATTTCACATTTATTACATTACTAAAATCACGATTAAGTAAGTTAAGATTTTCAAGATATCTAGTAGACAGCCCTGCGTCAAGCATCACACCAGCCGCACATATTGATTCGACCAGATTCGATAGCAGTCCAACTGATTAGAATCGGACGGACGTAGAATTTATAATGCGTCCATGAAACGAATTGTTTCAACTGAACTGAATAAATTCTCTTTATCTGCCTAATAAAAGCAGTACACGCTCCTGTAATCGGCTCTGAAGTGCGTGGTAAGGGAGACATACTTATCCGACGCGACGACTTAATACTGAGGTCAACGCATCTGTGCTCAACCTAAGATAGGACTTTGATCTTATCTGGATTGATTACAGATGTCCATGGACAGCATTGGCCACTTACGTTTAGTTGAAGTACATGTTTGTTTACTACTTCCAAACTATAAAAACATAGTTACGTATATCGAGCCATTACCGACATTTCATTGTAAGCGACATTTTTACCAATTTTTACATTTTACCGATTTACATTTTTACCGATTTTATGTATACGTCAATTTCTTTGGCATGTCCCACAGCTCAAACGGCTTGACAGATTTTTAACGTATGAAGTTTCGTTAGAATCGTCTCAGTTGTCATAGTGATATAGGGTGCTCAATTTTTAAATATGGTGTCTGCGAACGAAGAAATAAGGGAAGAAGTGACGAAATATTTTTGTATCATAACAGTATGCGTATCAAATGAGTATGGATATCAAAGTCAATTGTTATAAGCAGCGGGGCTTTTGTTTTAATATAATTCTCTAGTTTAACTAATATTACGTGTGTATTGAAGTAGCAAAGGAATATGCAGTCAACTGATTAAATTACTACTGTCTATGAACGTCGGTAAGCAACTTCTACTAATGTAGGGGTTCTATCTTACGTCAATAACAGATGCGTTAAAACATACTGCTGCAAATATATTTGTGTGTAATCTTAATTTATTTATATAAGTCACATGACACTGTTTATATAAACTGATTCTGAAGTTTTATGAGCCTCCACAATTGGTTCCAGTTTCAAAAATATAATACTTTTAACACCCATAGATGGCGCTAGTTTCGTGCTTTCGAGTTCCTTTTTTGTAACAGACAATGTTTGTAGACCACTTGCTTTAATTAATTTTAATTCTGCAAGTGGTTTAAGTAAATGCGCTAGATATTTCTAATCTAGGTAAGGCAAACGCTGTCAGCAAATTTGCGAAGCTTCAAATCTGATGTTTGCTGAGCAATTCAGAATACCTTTGCTAGCTAAATCTTACTTATTTAAACAAAGTCGAGTACAGTTTGTGGTTTAAGCGTATTAGAACGAACTTTAGCTTAAATCTCAAATGGCTCAAAATGAATTGAGTAGCAGTCGATAATATTTCAGCGTTTATTACTGCTGTTATAAGGCCGAAATAGGTATGACAGGGCCTCCGAAAGTTTCTTACATTACATAAAAATTCTTTTGACCAGTGATACATATGAATAGAAATGAGATGATGGAAAGGAGATGGGTGGTAGCATCTTCCTATATAACATTGATACCCACTGGACATCAACACGCATGGCATGAGGGCATGATGGCATGAGGACAAAACGATGGTGGATGAATGACTGACACAGGTAGTTTACCATCAGATGGATAACATGCTTGTTTGTTACTTCTCTTTAACAAAAGTCTATACAAATAAATAAAATGCTTGGAATGTAAAAATAACAAGTTTAAAAAAAATGTAGTAACATCTATATGAAAATATTGAAAGTAAGAACAGTGCCAATAACGAATTTCTTTTTTCTTTTTTTGTATGTTTGTTTCGTGTAATCTTGGAAATGGCTGAACCTATTTTGACAGAACCTACACTGGCAAATAACTGATAGTACAAGGGGTAACTAAAGCTATATTTTTAAGGTTTCGGCGCAATAAAATTAAAACCCATAAACCAATGGCACTGTCACCTTATGTTTATGTACATACATGTAATGTTACATTTTTTAAACACAGGTAAAGCCACAGGGCAAAGCTAGCTGGAAGCTATAACTAAAGGTTTCCTGTTAACAACGATACTAGCTCGCAGAATCTACTTAACCCTGTTTTACATAACAGTTTCCTAAAAACATAAGGGGCCTGTAAAATTATATCATTTAAGGCGAGTTATCGTCATAAATATGCCATATAGTGACAGGGGTGCAAATTATGCTACCCTTATCAAGATGTCCGTACATCCTGCGAGGGCGAAGACCCATAACAGAAATAATGGCTGGACATTATACGGAATTATGCTAAGAAAGAGACATCTGTGTTCTATTGTATTCGGAAACTACGATGGGCACTGAGTTCGATGGTGAAATGGCGTAGTGGGATGAAATGCGAGCCAACTCGGGGGCAATCTGAGTTCAAGTTAGCGGACCTTTAATTAATTCAATAGCATCAACGGTAAAGAAAACATCGAAAATTATGTTTGACAGTTTTTCAATATCTAATAAGTCTACCTATTCGCATGTTGTTTATATGGCAAGTATAGATGAGTGAAAATTTTGAAAATTTTCTGTGCTCTGGAGTGTCCTGAAAGTTCCAAACAATTGTATATTGTTAAATCAGCTGTTGATTATAGATTAGATACAAGAGCAATGTCGAACATTAGGTACACTTAAAGTTCTCTCAAATAAACATAAAAATGTATGAAATCGTCCTATCTACACCAGACCAAAGTCCGTACTCCATACTGCGCACATTATATTGTTCAAATGTTCACAAAAATATTCTCAGATGAGTCAAAACCTAGCATAGCAAATTTGACTCTTTGCACTGCCGCCATTACTGGAATAAACTTAAACCAAATAATGTATTCCATTATGTTTAAGACGGGTTTTCCGTTTCCATATACCATCGACAAATAGACAAACATTTCTAGGCTTATTAGAATAACGTAACACGGGTAGCATGAAGACGACGGGCCCCAAAACCGTTGATTTATGGCCCTGTTTATCACCGCTTGGGGCCAATGATTGCTTCACTTTGACTGATTGGGCCTCAGTGGGCCATCAATCAGTCTTCAGTAATGATCCAATGTAATTATGGGCGACGATGATATATTTATGCTTCACTATTTTAGCTCTCCTTGTGTTTTATGGAAGCAAATGTGTACGCAATCCAACTAATTGAACGGTAAGGGAGACAATGTATCCAAGGTATTCCGACCTAGTCCTCAACGCATCTGTGGTCGACCTTTCGTAGGATTCTAATCATATCTGAGGTTGATCCGAGTTGCTTATGGGCGGCTATGGCCACTTAAAAACTACCACCATCAGAATAGGGCCTGTCGGAAGAGACGACTAAAATGAGATTTGCGAGGGACAAGAAGCTCAAACACATCGAAAGTGTCCTTTCGATGTGTTTGAGCTGTATTTATGGGCGCATACTGCAAACACCTGGCGGTGCGGTTTTCCTCAACTGGATGTAGCACGACGGGAAAACGCTCTAAGAGGTTTCCGGTTACGTTCCTTCGTAGATCCTGGAGACCTCTCCGCAGTTCTGTGAACGTTCACCGGGTATTAGTGTCTTCGAATCCCAAATAAAAAGTCACCAAACCAACTCCATATAAAATGATGCGATGCTACTCCTGAGGACTAATTCGCTTTATATTCAGTCCGCGCACTTCTTAGACAGTCCGCGGTGAGGGAGGAATCACCGAAATGCAGAACTATTCCACACAAACAAACATACTATAAGTATAAGTTTGAGTAACCTTACTTATTACTGATGTAACGAATGTTGGATTTTTCACATTCACGAATGCGAATGCAAATATTTTGCTAAAATATTCTCGAATGCGAATGAGAATATTCGTTGCATAATTATTACCTATATAATAAATGGGCTATTAAACAAGGCCAGCTATGGGACAACTTAACATAAAACTCCAAAGCATTCGGAGGTTGAATAAATTTATAAATCAAAACGTGCTTTCAGTTGTTGACTGAAGAAATTGTGGAAACTTATCGCTCGCTCCGAACTTTGGTTATTTGTCTTTCTTTCGTAGAACTTGGCCGCATTAATTACCTATTGTAAGTTATTGTAAGTCGAACGGAATCGAAGGAAATGTAATAAAAAGACTGTGATTGTAAAATATTGTTTTAGCGGTAGCCACTCTTTGTGGAAGTGAAATATTAGGTTGATTTTCTCAAGTTTAGTTCAATTGTTAGGATTTGCACGAATAAGAGTACTTCTAACGAATCTTTAAGCAAATGATTTGCTTTGATTATAGATTGATTTATTATTTGACCACTATGTATGGGAAATTGCATTCTTGTATCATAAATCAGTGTAACTCCTAAGCTAGTTTGTATGGGTTCATACGAGGTTATTTGAATGAGAGGTTAGATGGTTTTTACCCGACTGCGTCAGAAGGAAGGTAATGTATGTATGTACGTAAATATGTATACAGAAATACAGGGTTATTCACGTCATTTCTAATAGATTTAACTCTATAATATACTATTCGAAAGTTTACCGTTTTCGAGATATTTGCCTTTTAATATATTTTTTTATTTTTGACATTTTTTTACTTAAATTTCAACTTAAGATAGAACTAAGCTTCTAGTTGCGGTTTTTTGTTGTATTTAGATATCTAGAGGACATTATAATTAATAAAAATCATTACTAAATTTCGACACAACTGATAATAATGAAAAATGGCGGCTCAATTACTACATATTTTAATTTAGAATTTTTCCCAAAGGATTTTTAACTTCAAGTCATTGCAATAAAAAAGTTGTAGTCTGCAGACTTTTTAAAAAACTTCTACTTATTCATAAATTTTCTAATTTTTTAGAAAATCATATATTTTTTAGGTAATATTATTAAGTAGATAATATTAGATGTATAACGTCAATAATGTACTTACACTTTTAAAAAATTCAAAACGATGAAGTATTAGGGACTTTTATTTGCTAACTCTCTTAAACAGGGCTTAAGGCTTAAAATATGAGTACCCGACACAAAACCTTTCGCCACAATGGCGGCCATGCTTCGCCCCATAGACACGTAAAAGCCTTCTCGTGTTCTCCGGACGAGTGCATCGCGCTAATGTTTGCTTTTTATCTCCATTTCAACTGATGTACTATCAAATTACAAGGACAAATAGTTACCAATACACCCTTGTTTAAACACTAAACTAAACGGCTTTATAAAGCTCTATGGGTGTCGGCATTTCAACTGCATTCCAACTGCAAAATTGAAGTTCAGATGGAGAAGATGTGCCGTTCCAAGAGTTGTACGCCAACTGAAATTGGAGTGCTCGGTTAGTGTGTGCAGTTCCATTGCAGTAGTTCCAACTGCATTCGAACTACATCTGAACTGCATTTTTTCAGTCGGAAATTCAGTGCGTCTGTCTACCACCCTATGCAATATTAAGTATATTGTAAAAATTACGTAAAAAATACTATATTGTGAAGGTATCGTGGAGATTGTTATATACAAAAAACATATTATTAATCATTTCAATACTTACAGAGAAGATAAAAAGAGATGAATTCTCAAGCGAAATATTAACATACCTAATTTTGCAAAATAAAACTCTTGAAAGACAAAAGTGTACTTATAAAATGTTTACTTGTACAAGGAAATCTATACTCAAAATCACTCATACAAGAGCAATGTCCAATGCTAGGTTTTCAGAACAAAACATGTATATATTAAGAACATAACTCGCGGTGACTGTAAATACACAGTTTAAAATTAGTGTTAAAGAATTCTCAATTCACAAAGGACTCACAATTCTCACGAAAAGGGTTTTCTTGGACTTGTTCAATCATCTCTCTAAGCGCGCGAAAATCACTTGACATCTGACAGCTAACTAGGGCTGGGCATCAACCGGTTTTGTCTAGTGTTGTGTGTAACATTAGTTAGCACTAAAACGACTGAATAGTATTAAATGGAATATTTAAAGTACCTATCTTACCTTATACGCTATATCCGTTATATTAAAATATATATAGCTTAAAATATTCAAATTTATCCACCCTATCAAAAGTTATTACAATTTAAAATTAGAAGTAACTTTTCTTACGTCATATTGCATACGTGCGTGAGTATAATAGTTCTACCATAGTTTACTAGATTGCGTTATTGTAAATACAAACGGTACTCAC
>DWNY01001872.1:0-11871 GCA_018250635.1 Telegonus apastus
GTGTCACTGTGTTCTCAGACGCGAACAGAATGTCCGAAACCGCTTAATCGATTTCAATGAAATTTTGTGAGTGCGTATGATTGGTTTCAGCTTGAAATGCAGGATGCCTTTAAGCCCGACAGATGGCGCTGTTGTTAATTTTTTTTTGTAGATCAACGTCTACTCAGGTCCACTAGCATCGTATACATTTTTGATAATACAAGAACCATTATCAATGTGTGAAAATTATAATACCTAAATGCTTTAAAACGTCAGTGCATTGTTGAATACTTTCTTTACCGTCTGCCTCATAACAAGACAACGAATCACATAAAGAACCTTATGTGGATCAAAATATGACACATTATAGAGACACATATTCAAATCCGTCTACTGAACTATACAATGTCCGTGACAGTGAAAACAAATAGGGCAAAACACTTGAGAGCTCGTTGGCAAAAACAATAGTACGGGTAACAAGAAAAATCTAATGTCGCCAAGGCTGGAAAACAATAGGAAGCCAGATATAGTTCCTTTTTGAACTACTAAGACTTTCACTTCAATTACAACCTCTGAAAGTCTAACAAATTAAAAAACAAACCTGTGGCCAAGTTTTTGAGAAATATGATTAAGAAATTTTTTGGTCAAGTTTAGTATCTAATCACATGTATTCCAAAATATAATTAGAAGAACTATAGGTAATTCCACTAACCTAGCCCAAAATAACTATATATTTTTCATATATAATTTATGAAACCGGTGACAGAACCATTATTCAAATAGGAACGTAGGTCATCAGCCAATAAGTAACTTCAGGTAGAACCGGTGGTGGAAGGTGGTTACAGATGTCAACAGCGCATCAGTGACCACCTCCCGATAAACTGCATGCTCATTTGCTACTTCAATCTTATAAAAAACGGCTTCATTACAAGTTTGATAAACCATAATGTGACTTAATAAAAACGTATATTATTTTTAAATGTAGCCACTTATGAAAGTAAATACTCAAGTTAGGCACATTATTTGTATGAGTTATGTGTCCTTTGTGTAGTTTCATTTTAGTTCTAAGATATAGGTTAGATATACAACTATAATAGGTATTCCTCTTATTTAAGATCAAAAATGTATCTTGCACAAATACCTTCACGAGCGCTTTGAGATGCATAGAATTCCGTTTAAAAATACTACATCAAATTGAATTCTCGCAACAGATGAGAACATATTTTGCACTAACGTTACTTACAGCTTATACATACCTCTTTGTATAAAGAGGACACGTGAGAGGATTTAGTTATAGTGGGGAAATTGCACTGTTAAGGTGCTCAGCTAACTTCGAGATTGAACTTAGATGGGTATATAGACTGTTCGTTCAACGAGTATGTGATGTAGTCGGTTTTTAACATCGTTTACTCGACACAGCGTAAACCAGGTATAAATATTAAGATGTAAAGTGAAAACTTCCCATCCTTTTTTAAGAATATATCGTGGAGAGAGCAGTGCGAGAGTTGGTATGTATTATTTGGTTTGTTTATGTATTGGATTTGGCTTTTTAGGCCGTGGTCACCGCGTTGGCCAAGTACGAATTGGTAGACATCACACACCTTCAAGAACTGTTTATTTTAAAGAGCTCTCAGTTGTGCAGGTTTCGTCACGATTTTTTTCTTCACCGATAAAGCAAATGATAATTAATTTCTAATACGCATAGAACTTTGGTATAGTTAAAATCAATGTAGAGAAGGAGTGTAGAGTATGAAGTAAATAATCGATAAATTTTTGAATAACATGAGTAAAGCGACATGATAAAATCATTAGAAATAACTCCTTACCTAAACACATCTCTCAGTGCACATGGATTGCACCATCGAATAAAAAGTGGCCACTACTACCCATGATACCCAGGTACCTCAAATAATACGGAGATCGCGTATTATCATACCCCTGAAAACTCATTTAAGTCATCAATTAAATAAATAAATACCAATATACAATTGCGCTGATTCACCTTATTCTGAGTGATCACTGTCACCTCGAGACACACAGCTTCCCACAATGGTCATCAATGCGATGTCGTTTGTCGTAAGAATCCTCAATATAAAATAAATTTCTCAAAAAACATAAATAATACGGCTACACCCCATCTCTGTATACTGGAAGTTTGTAATTACGCTATAAGGGCTCTCCATTTCCTTCGATCGTCGCAGACTCAGCGAATTTATGAAGCAAATTTAATTAACGTCGTTCAAACATATTTTCTAACTTAATTGATACATTGTGAACACTAATTTGGAGTAAAATTTCTATTTACAACACACGTTCAGAAAATGCGATCTAATGACACAACTTGTACAAGAAGTAAACAGGAAAGTGATATTATAAGGGATGGGTAGGTAACGTTTTGTAAATTTCCTGTGATATCTACTAATCAATATGAGAATGATATTTAGTTCAAGTTTGTGATAACTTTGTTACAAGTTGGTCGGATTTGCATAACCATATTATGCATATTATAATACGATATCACCGCAATTTAAGTAACTATATAGTACGATATTTAGGTTATGCTTAGTTTTTTATTATAATATGGAAGTAGCAAACGGGCATGCAGTGTACCTGATGATAAGTGGCCACTGCCTATGGACTTTTGTTATCAACCCCAGATAAGATCAAGAGGCCCACTTGAGGTTGGCCATAAATGCGTTGCCACCTGAGAACTAAGATGGAACGCCTCGGATTAGTATGTCTATCTTACCACACTCTTCAAATAACAGCTCTAAGTAGTGGTCACTTATGTACAATCCAGGTGTTCTACAAGCTCATTTGGTACTCCATCATTATTAAAATTAATGCGCCAATTCACATCGAGTATATCAATTAGTACGTTTTTCGATTACTTTATGCATACAAGGTCTGGTAGACACATACGTAAGCAACTATGACATAGTAAATGCGGAGTGATGACTTCAATAATGCCGTTAAAATATAGTTTACATGTTGCAGGATATGTTCCAAATATAATACATAATAATTAAATATTAGCCAACTACAAGATGAGAATACAATGCCACATCAGTGACTATGACCGATAGCTTTTATGAAGTCAACTACTACTTTCTGCTCGATGACAAACACGGTCACCATCAATCTTGTTAGCATGTACAGCGTGATGGAGTATTCAATACATATAAGTCACCGATGTCACATACACAAGTTCTTTACGCAAGTTTTGGAATCAAGAGCCGCTTCTACGAAAGTGATGCGATTTTTTAACAAACTCATATATCATATCATGCAAAAGATTTCGTAGCGTCGTAGAACCCGAAAAGGAAAGTTTATGTAGGCTTAGAAATATCTATAATAATTGTATATATCATTATCCCTAATCCTCATACTTCTATCAACCCTTTTTTCTCACATTTCTAGACATTGATATCTAGATGTAAAAAAAGTACATGTAAAGTTTAGGCCAACGTAGACTACGTTGGCTACGTGTGTATTGGTAGACTTCTGACAACTATAAAAACCTTATTTTTAAATTTAAGATATGCTCCTCATAATGATGCGTTTTACCGTTACCGAAAGTAATCATTAATTTCTTATACACGAATAACACCAAAAATCAAAGCGTGTGTGGAATTCCTCGCAGATCGATAGGGTGATAGCCCAAACTTTAAAACTACAAGTGTATAATTTTGTAATGTTGTATATCTAACGATACACAAAATATTCTTTCCCAAAATCATTTTACGATCCCGTGGCCACGTGGCGTAGCTGTCCGATCACCAGTCTGACACGCAGTGGTGTCTGGGTTTAATCTCCGACCAGAATGTAGATGTGCTTTGCTTTGGGTGTAAGTATATTCGTCTCTATGACGTAAAAATCTGATGGCTATGAGAGACGAAAGTATTTTTGAAAAAATCACTTAATTTTAACTCTATTTTTATATTACATTATTTGATTCCCACCTGAACCCAGTGCCAACAGACTACGTAATCACGGTAGTTCCATTCTTCAAGGAATTTACCCTTTTCCTATGTAAAAACCAACCCACCCCTTGTCAATCCGAGCTCCCCATCTGCACAAGTCTAATTTCATTAAAATGGGCTCCAGGTGAAAAAGAGGAACGTTGAGGAAAGCGTTGTTTCGGGAAATGTTTGCCCCAAATATTTTCTTGCGGATGTCTTCGAAATAAGTTGTTTACGTACTTAATATTTTAAATTTCTAACCATTTTGTTAAACAAATACATTTTAATTAAAGAAGAATCCTATGGTTGTAGAAATGCCCAATAATAAAAAAGTACATTAAAACAATATATCATATTTTTTGATAACTTGTGTATTTAGTTTACTTAGTTTCAAACGAGCCACAACACGTATATTATCTGTGAAACTATCATTCTTCTTTACTATTTCTAATGTATGTCTATATCATGTCATAATGATAAAAAGTAAAAACATGCAGTCACTTTAATTTCAGTGCCAGTAAAAATCTGTTTGCCGTGACACCAATACAATACAATAGTTTATAATTCCGAATAGGAGTAATAGATACACATACACGCTGTTTCATTCTCTGAGTTAAGACTAATAATAATAAGCTTATAAGAACACTGAAGAAAACAACATAAACAAACGGTAAAACCCTTTTTAGTGAAATTAATAATTGCAACGAACAAAAGCGATCCAGATTTATTGTTAATTTTTTTATGATCGGAGCTCAATTCTATGTATCAATCGCAAGCAACGGTTTTATCATACTTGGCTACATCATTGGAAAAACTTTTAATGAATGTCCTCCGAAATTATCTGGCAGCTTTCTCATCATGATTGGGCATTTGGTGGCAATGTTTGGAGGAGCTCACGAAATCATTGAAGATTTGATCTGTTTAAAGCAACACAATCGGAACTTCAAACCAAGTCATTATTTCTTCCTAGCAAACGTGCTATCTATACTCGGAGAGTACAAAGACATGCAAAGGAAGCTTCAAAGTGGAATGGATTAAAGACAATATAATGAACACATGCTGGAGTTGCAGTCAATAATAGGGATCTACCTACCATACTTTGGACACGCACTTATGGCTCTGGGTTACATTTTAGAACAATTTGAGAGCATTGATCCTCCTTTGCCCAGTGCGGTGGTTTTAATTGGTCACCTGTGTGTCCTGTCAGATCCAAGAACAATTTCATCAGACCACCCACATGTCCAAATCGTCAATCTTATATTTTTATTCAGCAATATCCTCGTATTTATTTTCGATTTTTTAGTTGCGTTAGACTATAATATTACAATTAGTTAACGTTAAATACTTTGTGAGATCGCAAGATTGCATTTTCCTACAAAAAACAATTGGAAGAAATTGTGCACATACAAAAATTTGTATTAAATTTAATCGCAACCCTTCCAATTAATATATTAGGGAAAGTACTGTACAATATTTTAATTACTAGAGTGGTAACGTTGAAATAACCAAATTGAAATAGTTTATAAAAAAAACATTACCAAAATAAAATAATATGAGGTAGAAGAAATAATATTAAATTATACAAATATATGAAACAAAAAACAGTTGTATTATTTTCAGTTAATGTATATAATTGTTGAGACACAAACTATACGTACTTACTTTAGTATAAACTAAATACTACTACTACTACTACTATCGTAAAAACTAAAATTGTGATCTATCATAGTTACATTAATTGTCGTAGAGCAAGGCTTACCGCTTTCATTGTTTGTAGATGTTATGTTTGTATGGGAAATGATTTATGAAATAATAATTTGTTATGAACCTAAGCCTGGTCTCCTGTAAGTGTCTCATAATGAATTTATCCGCACTTAAAGAAAGTTTTTGGTCTAAAACCTACTTAGATTATTTTACTGCTAAAAAGCACGACCATAACCAAGATTTAATTTAACTGGGAGTGAAAGTCTAGTTCAGGAATACGAAATAACAAAGTTAGAAAATTTTAACAACCTTTACGATCTTGGTTAAGATTTTGGAAAAGCGTTCACGTACTTGTTGGGTGTACCTGACTCGTCTCTCAATTATGCTAAGAAAAGACAAAATGTTAAACTAATTTGACTCTAATGACGATGGTAAAGAGCAAAATAAAATAGATACATATACCTGCCACTCTTCACTTTTTGCTTGCCTCTAACCATTATTTGTCCTTAATGTTAACAGCTAACCAACCACTAAAGAGCTTTATAATCGATCTTTAGAAAATCTTAACAAACTCCACGGTCGATTGCATAAGATTTTATGAGAGAGTTCACCTACTTATTACGTATATACCTGGGCAGTCTCTCAGTCATGCTAACAAGTGACAAAATGTTAAACTAATTTGACTCTTATAACGATGGTGAGAGTCAAATAAAATAGATACTTATACGTACCTGCCACAACTCACTTTGTCCTTGTCTCTAACCATTATTTGTCCTTAATGTTAACACCTAACCAACTACTAAAGAAAGTTATAATCCATCCCAATGGGCTACATACTTCCTTAAGTGCTTTGTATATAGTAATAGTGTATATACTCTCTACTGCTAAAGTTTGAGTCGAAAAAACTATTCGTGGAACAAAATCATCACGTCGAAACGTAATGCCATAATAACAGTACTTTAGTTTTCACGGCGTGAGTGGCAAGAATGCTTAACACCTAACTTTCAATTACTTATCTCCTTCCTAATTCCTAACTAAAAATGGTTATATGACTGGTGATGTACAATTTACTTTTTTGTTAAGTAAGATGCCACTGCCTTTCACAGATATCTGTAACAAATTCCAGATAAGATAACACTGCCTGAACTGAAATTGGCCACAAGTGCGTTGCGTTCTTCAACCTTTAAACCATAAGCCACTGCAGTTATTAAGAGTTAATAAACAGTGGTGCCAATACAGTCGAACTCAGAACGCAGTCGGTTCTACCACCTTCAATCCTACTTATTTATAACACGAATTTTATAAGGTACATTTTCTTGAGACCTGCGAACACATTTTCCAAAAGCGTCACGATTTCATCGCGCAACCCTGTTCAGTACAACAAGACCTTCAACATGACTCGACATCTTAGGCCTATTCAGCACAATAAGTACAGCACTTCTTCCCTCATCATTAATTACAAACACATGTCGGTTTACTACTGTTGACAATACATAAGAACTTATAACATGATAGACGTTTTCTTACCTCTACCGTGTGACACATTAACCATAATGGTTATACCCTACTCCTGACGTATTAATACGATTAGTAAAGTGTATAGGAATAATTATTAATTCAAACAATATTGGTTACAACCCTTGTTATGTCCCACCGGGCACAGGTCATTCACGGGTCGGCACAACTAAGAAAGGCCTAGACAGTTTTTCACCACGATATTCCAATACTGGTTGACGAATGAGACCTCCGTTAAACGACTAAAACGGTTTAAAGTTCTCTTCGAAACAAGGAAACGTGCATGAAAGTACTAGCGGTCATCCATCAAACTACCGACCCGACGTTGCTTAACTTTGGAAATTGGTTGAGGTCCCCACTAGCTTTGCGAGCGTGACGTATATGCTCAATAAACGTTACATCAATATACATAATTTTTTATAATCACACATGCAACCTCTTCGGTGTTCCAATGAAAGATTTAAATCCTTCCAGTATTTTTTTCTCCATTTATTATCTTTTAAGTTTTGGTATATCAATAAATACCAAAACTTAAATAGAAATGCTTTATTGATATAACAATATTAGTATTACAAGACCTAAAAGATCAATTAATATAAATTTAAAGCCAATTTCAAAATGGTTTATTTTTAATGCTGAAATAACGCAATAAAATATAACTATAAAAGTACCCTTACAAACCATGTAAATCGAAAATTCCTTAGCTACGATCCAACTTATTTATATTCATACGAAAGCTGTATCTATGTATAACATAGAGTTAAAGATTTATAAGTAATGGAGAAGATCTAAAGATTACTTCGTCCCTTTATTTAATTACAGAAAAGCCTTAGAATTTACTTAAAAACTTGTTAGTGGTCGGAAATTGCAGAACTATGAACTGAACATGTCATATTAATTGGACTGTATGAACCCTACCCTTATGCGAGAAAGTATTAATTAAACCCGCAAGCAGCCATTCTAAATGTGAACTGTGAAATTTTAGTAGTCACCAACAGACGGAAATGTTCGAGGACCTTACATTATGTAAAATATTTACATAGACAAAGACAGAACAATCTCTTTCTTTTCTCCAGTTTAAAGAATCGAATATGTTTGTACTTTTAGTAACTAAGTACGGACGAAATTTACTGCTAACAATAAAAATATCTATATAACATAACATACCTAATATCTATATTATTTTTTGCTATAATGTAGCTTAATAAATCTAAATTTAACATTTTAAATAAACGAAATAATATATACAAAAGTAAAAAAATCATATTCAAACTTCAACGTTGAATTTTTATTTGATATTTTATTCTACTTGTTCTTTATATTTATGGAATACAGAAGTATATAACCGCCTTAAGGAAAAGTATCTCCTTAAATCCTTCCTCAAGCAAAAATGTTTGATTATATTGATATTCTTGGTTACCGAACCTTACCTTTGTATCTCAAAGGCGTTTTGATCCCCTTTTGATTGATCGGTCAGGCAAAAACCGTTATCAACACTGATAATGAAATAACCAAAATTATAAATATAAATTGTAATATGATTGTATGTTATCCTTTTTGCCATTTGAAACGTTTTTTGTATAAAAATATTTTATTCCTTAAAAATGTTACGAAGTGTAAAGAATCCCTCGGAAATATGGGAATTCTAACGGAACTATTCAAAATAATAATGATAATAAAATATTTGGTCAATTAATTTATTACACAATATTTTACTTTAAGCTATAGGTACAAATAAAATAACAGTTATGAAAATCATGTTTTGCTCGAAACAATGCTTAGCAACCGTTTTTGTAAGTTGTACGATACTAAGTCATAAGAGCCCAATATTATTAGCTCTCTTTAGAGGCTAAAGGATCTGTTGTACCAGTTTTCCTTAACTCTTTAGCAAAATTGTTACGAAAAGAAGTAAAATTGACGGGAATAACAGGTAACTAACTATCAGAAAATTGTTTAGTTGCTACGTTCCTGCTTTAGAATTAAAAATTATAACACACGAGTGGGCGAAAGTTCGAATATAAATATACTAAGCAGAAGGAAACTTTAAAGTTGAAACGTACCTAAAACCTAAGCTTACACGAATACATTGTCCCCTTTAGTCGTCAGGTTGCTGAAACTTGATAGTAGAAACTCAGCATCCAATGCAAAATGGCAAAATTCTAAAGTGTAGACAGCTAAGTATTATATATTTGTTAACAAATGCCTAATGTACAAGTAATTGTTTATTACCTTCTTGATATACTGAATCAAGACTACTAATGACATGTAAATGTAACATATGTAAAGTACCTAATTTCCATGTAACCACAAATTGTAAATAAATTGCATTTAACTTCCAGTAAAATTGGTGTAAATTGAAATGAGGTAAGAAGACAATGACAAGACTAAGACTTTCAAGCCTAGTGAGATTTTTGTAACCCCATAACTTTATAATTAGATATACAGGTTAACTACTTACTTATTACACGTGTAGATACATGTAATCCTAGACATGTACTTATATCTGTGTATGTAACATACATAATCATACTTGCTTAGTACATTATTATATTTCATACAAAATAAAGGACATCGAACTCAATTTAATGTCGGCAACCAACTTGTATAATTTAATTATCAATCCTATCGCTAGTTTTCTTTCTAAATATCAACACTCAAAATCACACTGACCACATTGTACCTGCGATTGTCACAGAGCTATAAAAATAAAATAAAGAACTCTAAAACAAACTTTACTACTTTACTTTAAAACAAGTACGTAGATGCATGGCTGGACTTGGGAACCGCTGCATGAGCATGAGAAATAGAATAGAATAGAATAACAAACATAACAATAACATACAATGTACTCAGTCGTATGCAATAGGCGATCTTATCGCTAAGCAGCGATCTCTTCCACACAATATATGCATGGAACAGATAAGGAGAACAGGAATAAAAGTGGGAAGTGCATGAAAAGTTAGAAAAGAAGTATGTTATATAGGATAGATAGGTTACATAAAGTATACAGTGAAAAATGAGGAATCAAATAAGGAACGAATAAACAAGTACAGCACAAAAAATTGAAATAAAAAGAAAAAATAATAAGTGAGAGAAAAAAAATAAAGCGGTAAAACACAGAGATAACACTAAGACATAAATGCAAATGACGGGAGTAACAAGGAGAGTCATATTCCTGAATAAAATTTCATCACTTGATTTCTGAATGATTGAAGTAATTCGGCGTATTGACAGTGGTAGCTTATTCCATAAGAAAACAGCAGTTGTAGACAAGGAATTTCTGAAGCAGTAGTATTATAACAAAGACTTTCTAGAACGTAATTTATAAAGGAACGGAGAGAATGGTCTCGGGTAAAATGGAGATACTGGTATGGATCCTTTAAATAGGAAGGACCAAAACAGCACGCATTATAATGCAGAAAAAATACGTAAATTCCGCTGAAGTCGGATTGGGGGCCACTTGAGGTTAGCGCGATAATCGGATATATTTGTGAATGCCAAATATGAAACAAATGCATAAGTTAATAAGAAGTTAACTAAGTTGCTCTTCAGTTAGGTTGAGATAGCAAACGTCGGCATAGTCGAGCATAAATTGGAAAAAAAACACTAAACTCATTCCTCAATTTCATCAAAACTACATCACAAACATCAAATTGAAGAAGCAACTTTAAGCAAATATTCAGCAATCTTCAATCGGACCATTGATTTTGAGACGGCGCAATCACTGTGAAATTGCATTATTAGTTATAGGAAACTTTTAGTCGTATGGCTGGCACAGATATTAGATCTTGCCATATTGATTGATTCAGTGGGATATGCAGAAATTATGTTTGCAGCTACAAATCAACAGTAACAAGTTTAGGACTGCGTCAGCAAAACTTATGCATCTAGCACAGATTTCTCAATGTAATTTAGATTTGAATGGTTGCCCATCCAGTTTACATACTTACTTTCTATTAGATTCTTATCTTTCTCGTCCAATTCAAAAACTTTCGATGCTTGAAAAGTTCATGATATACGTACCTAGTAGGTACACAAAGTCCTAGTTAGTGAACTCGTTATAAGGTCTAGGTTCGAACGCTTCGTCTTTTAACTTTCAGTATCGAATATAGATACCTCTAAAAGCAAATACTTCTTTGTGACAGAAACAATTATATGAAGGCGTAGCTGTAATGCGGCCGCTGTCAATAATAGTTTAATAAGAAATAAGTTATACAAGCCAATCTGTAAATAGTTGAGAAACGATTACCGGAAGCGCACGTAGAGACTTGTTGTATGCACAAGTGTTTGAGATGAGACCATAAAACTGATGACTTGGAGATGAAACCGATAATAGAAACTTGAAATATGGAAAAGATAAAAAAAACATGCATTCTGAAAAATGCAATCACGAAATATTCACTTATTTCTTAAAATATATTTTTTGATATAAATTACGATTAGGTGCAGTTTAAAAAAAATCATAAATTTTTACATGATTAACACTTAACATTCCTATCATTTAATAAGGAATGTTATGAAATCTAAGTATACAAATAAATAAAATTGGAGTGTCGTCTGTTTGTAATGTCAAAATAACAACTCTTTACTACATGCATATGAAAGTTTACACGGTACCTATAACAAAAATAAAATTATAAAAAATTTTGTCTGTCTGTCTGTCGGTCTGTCTGTTAGGCTGAGGTAATCTTCTAAACGGCTGTGCCGATTT
>DWNY01001873.1:0-11870 GCA_018250635.1 Telegonus apastus
AAATTTTGCCCTAAGTACAGATACCTGTATTATTGGCATATTAAAGAAGGTACAGTTGAATCAGCATAAAGACGTTTTTATATTTGTAGTAGCAAATAAACAAATAATATTTATATATTTTTAACAGTAGTAATAGTAGGTGTTTAATACTACGTAATTTTTAATCACGAATTTTCTTTAACGTCCAGACATTTTGCAGTCATCCTCGTTCGCTTTCATTCAATAAATCATTAAACAATAAATACAATAAATGAACTAATTAGCAAGAAAATAATGACAAACAAAATAACATTAACCAGTGCATGATGTCATTTGGAACTTTAGTGTTTGCAACTGCCACGAAAGTACGAGAGGCATGGAGCGATTATATTAGAGTAGGGGAGCCAACTTACAATGTGTCTATCGATAAAAAAGAGAAAGCAAATGAGGTTACCTATAAGTCTATCTATATTAGACAAAGATAAATATAGCTTTCTTACTTTCCCTCTTTTACTATTTGTCGGTCACTCGCACTAATAGGCCTGCCTATGGCCCCCCTACTCTATGTATAATAACTCCATGACGTGAGGACGTGGCAGCTAGGTTTATTTCGGTTATACTCACTGTGTGTATCAGGTACACCATTACAAACACAAAAAGTTTTCAAACCAATTTGACTGTACATTATATGAGTATCTAATATGAATAAGCGTAATAGTTTAGTGACACATGTTGGGTTTTGAACGCTCGTCGTCCGGATTTGGTTCATAGGTACCTACACCGCTCTGATTACATTCATAAATGTTAAATGACTGAACCTTGTACCTTTATTATTTCAGAAGGAATGTTGTGTGGGTGCATTCCCGTACATACCACACGTGTGTATGTATGCGTGAGTGCACTGCTGTTTTGTTGTTGATTTTTGACTCTATAAAATTTACATTTACTCTATAACTTAAATAATAATAATCTTCATATAAATATAACGGTTACTATAATTGTATTAGGTAGGTACCTATGTGTATAATAGTTACAATGAATTATTTATTGGAAATTCTATACCTATGACCCTTGTAGAACGATCATAGGAGATAAACAGAATAAAGTAATATCTATATCAGGAAACAAATCATTATTCTTGTATACGATTCAAATTTCAAAATGTATGAGGAAAACGTTACAGCTTCATTGAAGTAATGTTATAAATTACTTTTGTACAAAATTCGTACCATAGCGTTATATGCAGGCGGATTTGTAATAAACTGTTTTTTACTACATTTTATGCAACGATATTCTCCCTTTATAGCTTACTTACTTAATACAGAACATAATAAGGACGTAAGACTATAAGACAAAATCAAGTGTGGGCTGTTTTGTGGTGTCTTCGTGCCCAAGTCTTCTAAAAATAACAGTTAACACAATAAATACATCACTATAAAAACGCGCTGTCCGAAATGTCAGCGACAAAAATCACTGATCGGTTAAATCTTACCCTATGGAGTGACATAGGCTCCTTTCTGTGTTCTAACGGCTTCACTGCAAGTATTCGAGGACTCATTAAACTGTACAATTCTTTTCGCACGATCAATACTGCCACGTACGCGCGAGATGTGAAATGTACAGCCTCAAGAGATATTCCTACAAAATTAACAAGAAGATGTTCATTCGACAAAGTTAGTTGTGAGATGAGGCTCTTTAAGACGTGCAAAAAGATCTCTTCTTCAAAGGTGATGCATAAATGGCAATAGTCACTTCCCATCAGGAAGATTGCTTCCTCGTTTACTACGGTGCATACTCCTTCGCGACATAAATTTCAGGAATCGTTATTTCTTTGAACCATAAGGTCAGAATACCAAAGTTCACATTACTTGGTTGCAAGTATTTAAGTTGTATCTATGGTCAACGGATTAAGAAACATTGTATCTGCAATGTCCACTTTTGGAAATGCATGCGTCATTCTTCTAAATGTGACATGACAATTGGAGTTGCGTACGTGCAATGACATCATATCGAATTGAATTTTTATGACGTAATATTTACAGATTTTTTTAATATCCACTGTGCAAAGTCGTCCGCTGGTAAATATTTTGCTGTAGTTATCCTTAACTTTTTCTTCCCATTGTCAAGCATGGGCATATTCCCAGAATAACATAATAAAACGCTTTCTACACCCATAGCCCCACACTAGGATTTTCTCCTGTGTTATTTGTGCCATGGAAACACACGAAGACCTACCCACAAACACTTAGAGCTAGAACGGAAATCTAAATTCGTCATTCAGGTATCTGTCTGGCCGAGGATCGAACGCGAAACCCACTACGTGTCAGATCGGTATCGTGACCGCTCCGCCAAGCGGTCCTTAAAAGGAGAAATCAGAAAGATTTAGGCCATTATTCATGATGTTTATGGGCGGCAGTGACTATAAGGTAATGATGACTATATTGTCAAGAACTATATGGCTTATTACACTCGTTTGCAATGTAATAAAAATATTGTATAATATATAGACAGTGAAATACATATTTTAAGGCTACAGAAAAGGGTTATTAAGTTCAGAAGAGATACTATTACTCATGCTGAAATTACGAAGTTCGTTGTAACCTTCGAAGTAAATCAGCGAAATTCGAAGCGGGCTGTGAAGTTTTACATTGAATCGATTTTGAAAATCTGATACATAATGAATACTATACTAGTACTTTAAAATACCCTGATGATTTATTTTCACAGTTTTAAAGTTGGTAAAAACCTTTGTGGTGCGACTCTGGTAGCTCCAACGCCCCATCTATTTCAGCCTAATAACAGCAATGTTAAACGCTGCTCTGTTCTCATTTAAAGGGTATGGTAAGAAAGACATACATGTTATCTGAGGTATTCTAAATTAGTCGTCGGGATGACAACGCCGTTAATTAAGACTGATTTTATCTGGGGTTGATTACAGATGTGATTATTTACCATCAGATGGACTGCACGCCTGTTTATCTACTTATCTACTACTATATTTTAAACAAAACTTAATTATGTATCAGTTACTCGCTTACTATGAAACGAGTTCTACGATAAGGTAAGATGAAAGTCATGATAAATCAAAGATAAATAAAATGACCACACAAATGTCGTTCTTTTACAAATTCCTTAATACCTCGAAAACCTCATAAACACGTCTTGACGTTGACATTCTTTATCTTTATTTGTCAGCTATTAAAAAACAAGGACAACAGATAAATTTCAGTTTTATGGACACATCTAGCGAATTTCTTTTATTCGGTCCTATTTTAATACAACCTAAGTATAGGTAAGTAGAATTTTTATCCTAGTATGTATCAACCTCTTGACAGCACACTGCCTTATAATATGTATGGAAAATGTTATATTCTACTTCAAGCAGGTATTGTTTTTTTGTTTGTGGGTGATTATTGAGAGAAGTTTATGTGAGACGCTTTTTTACTTATCAGAGTAGGACTTTAATTCAATCTGAAGTTAACTACAAATGTACATAGTCGGCAGTTACGCATGGTCGATAAGTCTAGTATCGTTAAGGGCGATATCTATCGATACGTGACCATTTTTCGAATACTGCGCGGACAGAGGAATATGAGATTATGTATACGTGAAAGTTAAAGAGAAGGAGCGAGAAAGGATAATATTTATGTATAATAACGGCATAAAATATATTAAATGGAACGAAATGAAACATTCATTGTTTCCAATACTGACAATGTAAAATACATACGATTATACAAACAAATGCAACTTAGTAAATTAAACCTCAATTCTCTTGTAAAAATATTAGAAATACACAGACATTTTTTATTAGTGGTGTATCAAGTTTAGTTTTCATTTACTTTTAATTGTGGTCGAATTTCGACCATTGAGGTGGGTCCACTAGTACTGATAAAACTCCTTTCAGCAATAGTCCACTAACCCGCATCCTCCTCCAACAATTTACATTAGAGCAACGAGGGAAAGTATTATCCGGGTCTTCCCCTGTGGTCGGGAAAAACCCATTCTCAGTAATTAGACATAAAAAAGGGTTGTAACGTAACCATAGTTATGTTATTAGTAATCTAAAATAAATAGACACATTCTGTGTTCGTTCTAGAAACGATATATAGAATGTTGACATGTCCGTGATTCCGTACAAGATTGCTTGTATGACTAATACGAAGAGTATCCATTCTTTGGGTCCACAATAATAAATAATGACCTTTTTAGAGTGCGAATATTCAAATTATTGGGAAAATACTTCTAATTTGCATACGTTGAAATGTAGGCGCCACTTTTTTATGCGTTTACGGATTCCACGAATATTTGCGCGGCGATTTATAGGAATTCTATCAGTAGATATTCCAATTTTTGTTTTTTAGCGCAAGCTACAAGGATACAAGTTCAACATTGTCGTAAAATGAATAAATTGCATTTATTTATCAAGGTGACAGAAATCTTGTAGTTCGATAGCATCGTATTCCGGATCTTCTGAAATATTTAATTAAGAATAAGTTTAGACTATTTTTTGGCGCTTCCAGTCCTTAGAAATAAGATCTGTAGAAGAAAAACATTCGATTTGACTTATATATAATTTAAATATGTATTTAATACATATCGTATATTTACGATTTAGATATAATATTCATTTTGTTAAAACAGATTACTTTATACTCGTATTGAATATTATAGTGTACCAGTTGGGTGCAATGAGAATACGTCTCTACCACTGCTACTACTGGGACTAATTTTACTTTTTATTAGTACGACTACTTAGTAGTAGGTAGTACTAATTTTACTCGCTACTCGTTACTAGATACCTGTGGAACGAATACCTAATGAGTGTTTTCAACACGTTTATTTATAGTGAGCTCCTTGCAAGCCGGATTTGTTATTGTTATGCAATACATTTTTTATCCTTTTTTTATTATATTAAGTGTTAAGATAACAAAAAATTGAAATTTCGGTTTATTTGTATCTACTGGAATTTTATGGTATTGTTTGAGTTCTAAGAGGTAATTTAGGTTTTTAAGAGCTAATCAAAAAAGAGTTACGAGGCTGATAACTATGTCATTGTGTGTATTTCTGTGATTCCAAAGCCCATTAACGGGTGGATCGACTTGAATCCATTTTTATTACGACGCACCCTCATACTCGTTCAATCTTAACCTCTGAACCCCTACATATGAATGAGTAATTTCGTTAGTTCACATGTATCGTCTTATTTTAATTTGCAATGAAGATTCGAGAAATAGGAACTGCAACAAATTAATTTCTTCCTGATTCGCATGTTTAGCTTTTACTACTTCTAGCTATTCTGCCCAATGACATTTGTAATCAAACGCAGATAAGATTAGTCTTACCTGCGATTGGACAGATGCGTTGCTACCCTTAAGGACTAAGTTGAAACACCTCGGACAACTATGTCTCCCTTACCATACCCAAATCAGGACACATCAGCGCTTACCACTGCTAATAGGCAAAAATACGCATAGTGACTCAAACACGAATTTTACCTTTTAAAACTCTAACTTGACATTAACTCTAGAATGCACACCAACACAATACCCTATTACGGTAAGTACCATTACATACTAAAGACTTCATTGTGCGGTGAATGTGTTAAGTAAAAACGATGTACGAAACGCGGTTATTGTCCAGTGTAGCCGCATTCAAAATTCAAGTCTGCTGAATACCGAATGATAGTTTGGGCATTGTGTTTATGTGAATTTTGCTTCAAATTGCGGCACGTGGCACGCGGAGTGTATGCAAAGTAGTTATTTTCGTGTATTTAGGAATATCTATTTTGCGGTGCAGCTGTATTCAGAAGTTGGTACCGTACATTATGAAATGATATTCATGTAGTAATGTATTATTTTTAAGGTGTGGAAGTAGCAAACGAGCATGCAGCTCACCTGATGGTAAGTAGCCACTGCCGCCCATAGACATCAACCCTGGATAAGATCACAGTCCTACCTAAGGTCGTCTTTGGATGCGTTTGCTACCCCTTTTTTTTGCTTTCGGGGGGGAAACCTTCGAAAGGTATCCATTGCCGTTGGAGCGAAGCTGGGTTATGTATCTTATTTACTCAATAAAACCCCCGGTGGCCACCATTAGCGCTGAAAAGAGGACCTCGGAATCTCCGGAGGAACGCAAGCTACCACTAAATTGGAACACCTCGAATAATTATGTCTTCCTTACCACACCCTTCAGACCAGCGCTCAACAACGCTTAACACTGCTGTTATAAGGCAGAAGTTGGTGTGGCGGTGGTGCCGCCGGAGTCGAACCAGAAAGAGTTTTACCAACTACCTACATATTTGAGGGACCTACCTACTCATTATCTCATCAATTTTAAATAAATGAGTTTTAAAATGAAAGTCGTAACATAAACTTAACCTTAACTATAAATTCATCAATTTTTATTACTTTCGGATCTGTCTAATATTTTTGTAACATTGTAATTATGCGATAAAACATTTATCAAATTCAATTATACTGTTGATCGATATTTTTACATCCGTTGCCTACTGAGTGATATATCTTTCTTCTCACACTAAGCGACAATAGAAAGTATTGTTCACATAAGGATTGATTGCCATTATTATGTAAAAAGCGATATCCGACCTAAAGTGTACGTACGTAGTTTTCCTATCAAATTACTGATATTTCATTGACTAGTAAATCAACATCTATACTGCTACTCACGACACCAATTCCGACCGATTGGAGTTGGAATGCGGTCGACAATATCCAATCTGTCAAATGGGACGTTATTTCCTATTTGAAATAAATTTAAAATAACTTTCTATTGGTTATCAAGTAGTTGTTGTGACCGGTATGATTAAATGTTCTATTTAACGTTAAAATAACAAGTTTACATGACATTGATTAGTAAATTTCTTTTAGGTCACCCCATATTTAACTCAATCGGCGCTAGTGCCGACGCAATTCCAATTCCAGTAGGTCGGAATTGGTTTCGTGATTAGCACTGCTGTACATACATTTGTCTTTGAGACCTATCCATACATTTGACATTAGTCCCTGGAAACCATGGGCTCTGGCAATTCAAACCCAAACATAGTTTAAACACACACATATCATCTTTATATCATACATAAAAACCTCATTACTAAGGATATATGTGTGGGTATCTGTTTTATTTTTAATCCTACGTCCTTGCCAAGTTTGAATGTTTATTTGCGTGAGGAATTTCGCAAAAATAACTACTTGTAACTGGTTTGAACTTCGCCATGACATTACTTTGCACAATTATCTACATAAATAACAATATCTTAGATACGAAGCGATAAGGATTTCATCTTCAAATTTCTAAAGGTCGACTACAATCATGATAATTCTAATTTGAAAAAAAAATCTTTATATACCGACTTTATGTTTAGTTTTGGGAACGTACCTGTGGCCGACCTCAGGTAAAACTGTGATCTTATCTGGGGTTGATTACAGATGTCCATGGGCGGCAGTGGCCACTAACCATCAGATGAGCTGCATGCTCGTTTGCTACTTCCATAACATAAAAAAGTCCTATATAGATTTCGCCTTTTACCCATGCCACTTCTAGTTCATTCCAGATCTATAGCTTAAATATAACCGGTACTTATACCAATTAAATTACTCCTTCAATTATTCACTAGACATAATGAACCCATTAAATATCGTTGACGTTAAGTGGAAAAGATGTATTGATGTACATTTTTGCTGAAGCGACCAATTATATTAATTGATTTATTAACTTAAGTGGACGTGACATAATGTAGGTTATTTTGTACGGCGAGTAAGTATTTTATGAACAGTTATTAAACCTGACGTATGATAATTGGGAAAAGGTATGATGTTAAAGAACACTGGATTTGTTGTTTTCATTAAATGAAATCCATATCTTTGTAAATAGATTAAACCGTACGTAATAAATATTTTTTAAATTGCTGTCTCTCTTCAGTCATACCCTTAGTGCTACGGATCATAACTTTATATGTTACGGAAGTAGCAAACGAGCATGCAGCCCACCTGATGATAAGTGGTCACTGCCGTATGAACATCTGTAATCAACCCCAGATAAGATCAGTCCTACCTAAGGTCGGCCACAGATGCTTTGCTACCCTTGAGGACTAAGTTGGAACGCCTCGAATAAGTACCACACCCTTCAAACCAGAACACAGCAGCGCTACACAGCTGTTATAAGGCAGAAATAGGTGTGGCAGTGGAGTCGAACCACAAAGGGTTCTTTGAAATGTGTTTATGTGTTGAACATATATTTGCGTTTGTGTGTACATTTTAAACGGTTCTGTTCCGTTGGTGATCCTGTAGTCCTCCATGCAGTGCTGAATACCACTAGATGGTATGGTATATTTTAGTGAAATCCCACAACCCGGCGTAGCTCCCGCGGCGTCCGGAACCTTTTGAAGGTCTCCATCTCGACAACAAAAAAAGGTTCTATATTCTAACTTACCAGGCGCCCAGAAGCGATGCTGCAAGCTAAAGTCCCAAGCGGGCTGCGTTGTGTGACACTGGGTGCAGCAACTGCAGTTGTTCTGAAATCAAATATTATGAGGATGTTTTAAACAGACAACTTATCAAGAGATGGCGCCACTAGTACGTCTGAATCACGCTATCGAAGCATTCTCAAAATGTTTCGAACTGAGAATATTGGAACACGGTACACCCCGGCAGTAATTTATCGTCTTTATGGCCAGAAATGATGACTTTTTACATGGTGTTAACGACTAAAAAATATATTAGTCGCTAAGTAACATCTAGCTAAAGATGGTAAAAACCCGTTGTAGCTCGACGCGGATATACGTGTTCCGCCTTATAACAGTAGTGTTAACCGCTGCTGTGTTCTGGTCTGAAGGGTGTGGTAAGGGAGACACTCATTCGAGGCATTCTACTTTAGTCCTCAGGGGATGCAACATTTGTGTCCAACCTCAGATAGGACTGTGATCTTATCTGGGGTTGATTACAGATGTCCATACGGCAGTGGCCACTTACCATCAGCTGGGATGCACCTTTTGATAACCTTTACTACAAAAATGTAAACATTAAACGTGCTGTAAACTTGTAAATGTAACATTAAACATACTGTAAACATTTTCCTAAAGTTACTATTCCCTATAAGAAATAGGAAGCTACGGAGATAGCGGATAGAAAAGGATACTGGATAAAGGGAAGATCAGCAGTAGGAGATAACGAGGTGGATCGGTAATGGGTAGAGGTAGCAGTACCGGTAGAGGTACCGGTAGAGGTAGCGGTAGGTGGTGGCAGAAATAGTGGTAACGGCAAAGGTAGCGGAATAGGTAACGGTATAGGTAGCGATATAGGTAGAGGTATAGGTAGCAGTATAGGTAGCGGTATAGGTAGCGGTATAGGTAGCGATATAGGTAGAGGTATAGGTAGCGGTATAGGTAGCGGTATAGGTAGCGGTATAGGTAGCGGTATAGGTAGCGGTATAGGTAGCGGCAAAGGTAGAGGTAGTGGTATCGGTAGAGGTAGCGGCAAAGGTAGAGGTAGTGGTATCGGTAGAGGTAGCTCACCTGCACTGGTCTACCGGCAGCAGCAGGCTGGCCGGTTGGAGGGCGATACAGAGACCTGCATCTCAGTTCCAGCTGTTCCCAATACATCTTCTTACGTTCATGGCTGGAAATTGATAATTTCATTAAATGTGACGATTTTGACGAATTTTTGTATTTACATAGTTATTCTTAATTATTGAAATTTATATGTTACCAGCTAATCCCCGCGGTTTCCCCCATTAAAGAAGTAAAAAGGCATACATTGATATCTGCCCGCAACTAATATTAACGCCCGCGACGGCGACCGCATGCGCGTGGAGCGCGCGTTAGTGATTTTTTCAAAAATTAAATTAGCCTAAGTTACGCCTTAGACCTTTAGCTATCTTCCAGTGAAAGTCCCATCAAAATCGGTCCAGCCGTTTAGAAGATTACTTCAGCCAAACAGACAGATCGACAGACAGGCCATTTTTTATAATTGTATTTTTGTTATAGGTACAAACAGACACTTAAATTTTATTTATTTGTATTGATGATAGCAAAATCTTTTACATTCTACGTAATGCCGCCTCTTATTGAGTAAAAAAAGCTCAATCGTCAATGTATATAATTTGAGCTATTGAAATACAGATGGCACTATTTTACGGTGCACCAACCCGCAGTCTGTCACATGTCAGTTGCTGGGAAGACTGTAACACACTATGAAACACACACCACAGTTACTGGGGAAGCAGTAACACACCCTCGAACACACTACACTTGCTAGGGAGGCAGTAACACACCCTCAAACACACCATAGTTGATGGGGAAGAGATAACACACACTCTCAAACACACTTGCTAGGGAAGCAGTACCTAACATAGTCTCGAACACATCACAGTAGCTGCTGAGGCAGTAACACACCCTCAAACACCGCCTGGCTACACTTACCTGAGCAGCTGGTAAGCCAGCATACAGCTGAAGATGCACACCAACACAGCGGAGACGGACAGCGCGAACACACCTCGGAGACACCAGTACAGCGCGCCGTGGACCACCCCGCAGTCTGTCACACCCTCGAACACACACCGGACTGGGGGAACAGTAATAAGACAGTGTTGTGCCATACTGATGCCTTAACTCAGAAATCCAGGTAATCCCTATGAGCACATTTTAAGGCGACAATTAATACTTTAGAATCAAAATCAAAAATCGAAAATATTTTATTCAAAGTAGATCCTTCACAGAATTATTTTTGAACGTCTAAAAATATACCACCACTTCGCAATGGTGTTTCGTTATGGAGAAGAAGCGGTCAAAGAAACTCCCATAACACACATCTTAAAAAATATAGTGTTTGTGCCTCAGCGGACACGATGACAATACCTTTTGGTATCTTTAAACAACATTATTATTTGATTTTCATTAATTGACACGAGTGCTTACAAATTGTGAGCTCGAAAAACAAGGAGAAATGTAGGTAAGCAAATCGCCTCATTAAAAATGCGTATACTTTAAAATCACATCGAAACGTTGCGTTACTATTAAACTATCAAGCGTAAACATACAGTTTCATTACAGTCTGCTTACGCTAAGAACATGTGGAGCTAGAACTCAGACCATACAGTTTTATCGATAAAATAGTCACTTATTTTATAGTACGCTTTTTAATTATATTTTATGTAGTTTTAAAGTCCATAATACCGTTAGGAGAAGTTATATCTATCTTATTATCTGTCTATATTTTAGATTGTTTTAATAGTCTATGTACAATTTTCAGTAGTTAATTAGTTGTCATTAAACGGCTGGTTAGATATTCTTCAATTATAGTTAGAACTCTCTCGATAGACACGCTTTCAAATAAAACAAATCATATTCAAATCGATGCACCCGTTTTTGCGCTGCGACTCCACAGACAGAAACGCACGTCAATCTTATCTCCCCAACTCCCCCTTTATATATACATATATATATACCCCTCTTTTTAAGTCGGGGGTTAAAAATACTATAAAATTATAAGTGTCTTCAAAAAATTTGGTCATAATGGAGCTACCTGGTTTGCGAATTAATTATCGATATGTTATATACTTTTAGTACTTAAAGATTGTAAATCCTTCATAGTTCGAATCTGGTAGAACCATCGTCACACTTATTTCTGCCTTATAACAACAGTGTAGCGCTGCTCATTTCTGGTTTGAAGCGTAGAAGTCACGTACAACGACATACTTATTATAGATTATTTGGAGTAGCAACGCGTCAGTGGTCAACCTTAGGTAGGACTGATCTTTTCTGACGTTAGTTACTGATGTCCATGGGCGACAGTGGCCACTTACCATCAGGTGAACCGCATCTCCCAGCCTTATCATATGAGCCCCATTATTTTGTGCCCAGGGCCTGGTCTGGT
>DWNY01001874.1:0-11868 GCA_018250635.1 Telegonus apastus
GACGCTTCATCTAACCCAAAGTGAAATCAACACCTCAATTTAATAAGTGAATCAATATTAAATCTTTTGTGTAAAATATTTGAAAATGTGAATCAATTCGTCTAAAGGAACCTAACCATTCTAATGACATCTCATAATTATGTTAAAATCCGCCAAGCCGTTTAGAGTGTGGAGCGCGCCAAACAAATAAACAAACATACAAACATTCATACGCTCGAAAATCATTACCCTAACGCAATCAGGTAAAATACCCGAAATTGTAGCCAGTTGCAATCTACGCCGCGGGCCAAGTTATAAGGGTCTGTCCAAATGAATAATTTCCATCAACACGTAAATCAGTGGCTCATAAAACTGCTTGGCTTCTTCCTGTGATGTTATCGGTAACTAATTTAGTTTCACTGTAGAACGTAAACCTTGCAATGATAAATGGAGGGCTTTATAGCCTATAAAGCTTGGATAGTTTTACGCTCTCCTTAAGTGCCTTTTAAATAAGATACTGCCTATTCTAAATATATAAAAATAAAACTTTGATCCGTCTGTTGCTAAACCATTTTTATTGTAAAACTAGCTGATTCCTGCGGATTCATCGTTAAAGAAATAAAAAGCATACATTAATATGTGTCTAATGGCAATAGGCCGCATGCACGTGAAGTGCGCGCTAGTATTTCTTTAAAAAATTAATGTAAGTTAAGCCTAAGTTACGCCTTAGACCTTCAACTATCTTCGAGTGAAAGTCCCGTCAAAATCGGTCTAGCCGTATACCATATTACATTAGCCAAACAGACAGATAGATAGACAAAAAAAAAATATCGTATTTTTGTTATAGGTACCGTGTATACTTTCATATGCATTTAGTTAAAAAATGTTATTTTGATATTACAAATAGACACTCCAATTTTATTAATTTGTGTAGACGATTGTTTCATACGTTTGTTTATTTCTACTTGGTCTATTATTCTCGCGAAAGATTATTTCCGACGTCGGATTGATTACAGTATCAAAGGATTATGTAGGACCGAGCCTTGATACGGTACTATGACTCCAATCTTCCCGATGAGTCTTTGTTATGAAGGTGATCTTTCCCATCGTGGGACACACTTAGAAGAGTAAAAAAGATCTGATATTCTTGCTCGATCCTTGTAAACCAGTGTTTTGAACCTATGTATGGTCCAGGGTTCTTGATTATTTGCATTGGGGTTTACCGTCTAGTCCCTTGACATTTAAATTAATAAATGAATGCCAGCTAGTCTAGTAATCAGTCACATTAATACAGTGTTTTTAATTTTTATGAAAAAGTTTTTTATGCAATACAAAAATAAATTGTCCGAGATTTATGGATGGTTTTTATAATGGGGTGCTTGAAATTGTGCTTGATTTTACAAACTGAAAAAGTTTAGAATCCCTATTGTAAGCAAAGACAAAGTATCCTCAAACCGTTCAACCAAATGTGTGAAACTATGATATGGTTCGCACGCACCCCAAGGTTGTTGAATTAATTCTATGAAATGAAAGTAAGAAATTAACATGAAATGCACCCTATGGTAAATACGGCAGTGGCTGCCGCATATAAAACCAGATAAGATTGGATTCTTGAGGTTTACCAAGTCGATTTTTTTATGTTATGGAAGTATCAAACGAGCATGCAGCCCATCTGATGGCAAGGGGCCACTGCCGCCCATGGACATCTGTAATCAATCCCAGATAAGATCACATTCCTATCTGAGGTAGGCCAGAGATGCGTTGCCACCCCTGAGGACTAAGTTGGAACGCCTCAAATAAGTATGTTACTCTTACAAACCAGATCGCAGCAGCGCTTAACACCGCTGTAATAAGACTGAAGTAGGTGTAGGCAGTGGTGCCGCCGGAGTCAATCCACTAACACGCAGACCCAGAACAGAAATCTAAACTCATCATTCAGATATCTGTCTGACTGGGGATCGAATCCGTAACTGCGTTTCAGACCGGTATGGTGACCGCTCCGCCACGCGGGTGGTCCAAATAATTCAAGCTTCCGGTGACTTAAAGTTGCTTAAGTTTTACAAAGAGCAAGTACATATATTTGATATTCAGTGAAGCCAAGTGTGCCTTAGTTCATTAGTTACAACGATTTGATTTATAATAATTTATTCATAATTTCAATCTTTTGCTATTACAATTTCACTATTATTACATGTGAGAGACCAAATCAGTGCACGATATAAATTTTCTGTTTATTTGTTTGTAGACAAAGGAAAGTTTTGGCTATTGTTCGAACTCTAGTGCAATTCTGCTAATATTGTATTACAATACACAGATATGTATTTGAATCTATTCAAAATTCGAACCACAACGTTGTTGCAGAGTTGTTGTAGAGACTTTAGGCTTATTGCGCTCTAGTGGAAATTCAAAATGAGACTGTAACATCCATACAAATAAATAAAATTTATGTGTCTGTTTGTAATATCAAAATAACAACTTATTACTAAATGCATATGAAAGTATACACGATACTAATAACAAAAATACCATTATATATTTTTTTATCTGTCTGTCGGTTTGGCTGAGGTAATCTTCTAAATGGCTGGACCCTTTTAGACAGGACTTTCACTGGAAGATAGCTGAAGGCGTACCTTAGGCTAATTTAATTTTGAAAAAGCTCTAGCGTGCGCTCCACGCGCATTCGGGCGCCGCCGCGGGCGTTAATGCCAGTTGGTGTTAGGTGCATGAAAATCAGCGATCATATTAGTAGGCACGTCAATAATAAAGGGATTAATATAATTAATTGCATTATATATAACGAATTACCGAAAAATTCACTTGATTACTGATCAATAATCGCTTTGTCACGGTGTTTATAAATGGCGTTCCTAGTCAAAAGTGAAGTGACGAGGCTCTCTTGCTTACATTATCTTTGGCATTTTTAAACAACCAGTAAGTTTGTAAACTGGCTACGTATATAGAGCCGTGTATTATTTATGTTTAAACGTTTTTTTATTACTTCTTTAATGAGGGTGAAATCGCGGGGATCAGCTACTTGAAAACAATATTGTTGTTCACAATAACTCCTATATTTCTGATGAAAGTTTCAACTTGCAAACAATCCGCCTAATGCTATGGTTATTGTAATCCAATTATTTTACACTTTGTCAAAAGGAGTGTAGGTCTACTTGAAGTTCATCACAGGTTATTTTGACGTCTTATGACAAATGTCATTATATGGTTTTTTATACTTTTGTTTGAAGAGTTTGGTAAGTAGGAACAGTCTTACTGTCTAAGTTTTTTACTAACACAATGCGTTTCATATTAGTTTTCAGTGGTAGTGATACACATGGAACTCAACTAACCTAATACTGCAACTCTACGTAAAATAGATATTAAAATTGTACACAGGCAGCAATTCACCAGGTCCGTTTACGATCAGGAATGTTCCTTTACTGCTTTACTTTATTTCAAAATTCTATTCTATAATGTAATGATTGTAAAGTCTACCAAATCGTATTTTTCAACATGTTGGGCTATTGAACAAACCGTTTTGATACTGATCAAACTGTAGTAAAAGTTGTTCTATGACTTAGTTTAAAGTTTGTTGTCGAGTTTAGGTAAATTAGTTTAAGACTAAAGCTTTCATACGTTTGACTCAAGATATGCATGGTGCATATTTGATTTGTTAAGGAAAGTCTGATTTGATTTGGAATTACTGTTGGTGTCGAATGAACAATAACAGTCCTCATGGGTAGCAACACATTTGTGGCCAACCTCGGGTAAGTTTCTATACTTATCTGGGGTTGATTGCACCTTTCCATGTGCGGCAATGGCCACTTTCCATCAGAACATTCTCGATTGCTACTTCCAAATGATTTATAAAAAAACCCAAATCCAATAAGCAGTTTTTGTGCGTAAGAACTTTCATCTTCCTTTATAAGATTAATACAAACAAACTTTCACCTTATACCTAATATTAGTAAGAAGTAATATAACTTAATTCTGAGTTTTGACTGATTGTATTTGCTAGAAGTTATTCAATATAATAGGTACTAATAACACCGCATACCTGAACATCTCAATTAGAAACAGGTTCGAATGAGCCTTAACGGAGAATGAAACCGTAATTAGGCTGGAGTTTTTGAATTAATCTGATTGGACTTGGAAGTTCCGATAAATTAAGTTATTGTAAGATTATGTTTGTTTGAGCAATGATTTCAAAGCTTGGGATATTAATACGTGAAGCGAAAATTTGCGAAACCATTTTTCGAATACTGAGAGGACTATGAGGTTAGATATATGTGAAAGTTTGAGTAGAGAAGAAGCAAGGAGAGATTATATTTATGTGTAATAACTGTTACTATGTATTAAATTAAACGAAATCATGCGTTGTTTACATAGTTTTTAAATGCGGCTTAGCAAATTTAATCTCATTTTCCTTATAATTAATCTTTTCTTAATGCACAGAAGATAATACTTATAAAAGTTAATTTTTTATTTGGATGTAGTTTAGTTTCATTATGGTCGAATTTCGACCATTATTTGTCTAAATGTTTATTACAACTTGCATTCCTTATTGATTAGTATTTGAGGAAATAATGTAGAAATTGACTTTGCAAGTCGGTGACTGAAAAATGAAATATTTAAAGTAACCGAAAATAGTGGAAGATTGAAGTGTCGGACCTGAAAATTTTTAGTATTTTGATTTTTGGATGACAATGCTAATCATAGTTTAGTGACGTCTTTCTAACTTTGATATGGCAACACCAAAGATGGCGGTCCAAATATTTTTAAGCATCTCCATGACATGGGTATCTAATGAAAGGGATTGAAAAAAATATAAAAATGACCTTTATAAAATGCTTGTTGTAAATATTCTGTTAAGCATAAAAATATTACTTATTTTCCCTCTTTTGGAAACAATACATTATTAGGAATTCAAGTTATTGCGTCTGAATAAGCTAAGTTCATCTGAAGCCTCCAATCTGGAAGGCTACATATCAGACTTAGCTTAATGTACTGACATACCTCTGTCCCTACGTTCTATGGGTATCCATAAGGAATGTCCATATAAAAAGTTATTAGCAAATAATAAATTGGGTTACCAGAATATTCACTGTACATAGTCATATAAATATGAATAATTTTTCAGCTAAAAACAAACCGTTGGTTAATCGATCAAACAATTTTACATAAAACTCTAAAAAAAAAAAACAAAATAAACCCAACAAGTACAGTCATTTATTAATATACAAGTATTTTACAAACATATCAATAAGACAATTTTCGTCATAGGAAATTTTAAAATGAGACGTCATAATGTATAATTTTGTACCTAGTAGCGGTTAAAGTTTGTAAATTCGTCTTTGTGTTGAAAGCACTCATTGCCGAAGGTAGTGTAAGGTAGTGTATATTAATGACATAAAAATGCATATGATGCATTAATTACAATAGTCATAAAAGAAAAAATAAGGATGAACAGAAGTTTCATTTCTTCCCGAGTTGTGTTTTTATGCTAATAAATTTAATAATTTATCTCCTATCAGGTGTCTAAAGATAATAACAGATAGTTTGTTATTTAGAATCGGGAATTACTGTCATCTGGATCATGTTGGAAGTCATAGAAGTATTATAACAGAGTACGGGGCAGGGCTATGAGTGCGAGCGTCCAACTAATAATAAGAGAGGGAAGATGAGACACCTTACTTATCTTTGTTTTGTCATACATGCGAAAAAGAGAGACAGGTAGGTATTCTCATTTGCCCTCTTTTTCGTTTCGATAGACATATTTACGGGTGACTCCCCTACTCTGCTGTACTATAACAACTAACCCGTACTCCCTTCACTTGTTAGAGTGTTACGATACCTTTATCGTATTCTGTAAAAACAGACGTCAAAAGCATTTGAAATCTATCAAAGTACACTTGGCATTTTGGCCTAATTTTTTTTACTCGGAAAGCATAAGAGGAACAGATATTATTTAGTATTCACTATTTTCTTGCCGAAAATTGCCTTACAAGCTTAAGCTAGATACATCTACTTATGATTAACGTTTTAATAAATTATGACGGTAACCAAACGATTAATTGTCCTTTAGTTTTCGATTTTGTATAGACTCCTCGTCGTCCAAACATTGGCCGTACCTCACCTCCATACATTTGCTTCCCTGAAACAAAAAATAAATAAGATTTAAAAATAAACCAACTGTATGTTTTATGAATTTTCTGTAAATGTTTAGACGTAACTTAGGCATAAATCATATAACATTGTTTTTCTTACGTTTGTTCCTGTTTAAGAACCCTATGACTACACTTACCAGCAAATCGTGTATCTACGAGAATCTACACTATCTTTAAACGCGTTAATTTGTTCAAGTTATAGTTTTGGAATGAGTTATGACATCGTTAATAGTAAGAAATCTTGGTATGTTATTTTAAGGCTTTTGTTTTCCCGCAAGTTATGACGCGTTATTGATAAGGATATGCTGGTGAGGATAGTCAGGTCAGGCACACCTGAGAGTTCCATAAAAAAGTTTTCAAAGGTGTGTGAAATCTACCAATTCGCACTTGGCCAGGTCTGTGGCTCTCATTCGAGAGGAGATCTGTGCCCAGCATTGGTACAATAATGGGTTGACGACGACGATTGGTAAAGAATCTTGTTATAGTTAATCGCCCTTGGTCGGGAATCCGACGCATTTGGTATAACAACGGTCTACTTCAAACAACTGACCTACAGAAGCATTGTCCGTATCGGATTCCTCTTATTGCTCCGTTCCGTATGAAAGTGAATTACGCAAGCGTTCGTCGTTACCTCCGCTTTCACTTTACGTAACGGTGACGTAACGTAATGTCAGCGTAATATAAAGATTAACAAGTGTAAGTTAATAGCATAAACAAATTTCGTCTGACACGTTCCGTTTTGGGCTTACGTAAGTTGATAGGTCTATAGAGATTTAGAATAAGTAATCAATTATGTGTTACTTTGAAAGTAGTTCTGCTCGCGTTTAATGGTTTCAAAGTTTAGGAGATTTCTCTTAAGACGGCTGGGAGGTACTTAAATAACTAATTAATATGTATAAATTGTTATGATAAATATTTCAATCAATTTTGGTGATTTTCAAAATTTTACCTCCTTATATAATTTATTATAGTTGTGTATTTACTTATTTTGAATTCCATAAAGTTTTGTGTGGTATGTTTTTATGTGTGATTTTGTGATCTCAATTGATAACTGAGAAAATGTACTTTATCTGAATAATAAACAACAATAGTGACTAACATTATACGTGAACGATGTTTTGAAACCTCGCATATTTCCTTCAGTAAATTAATCAACCAGGAACATTGAGATACTACGTGCCAAAAGATTTAAGAAGGCATCGCAAACAACTGTTGAGTCGTGTTCAACTGCGGTGATTGGGCCGCACTGCATTAAATCGTTTTGCAGCAAATCTAGCGCTGCTGTTTTGAAGGATACGTTAGACGGTATTATTATTGTTTTAGCGCTTCAGCAACGTATAGCTTTAAACATGTATAAATATATGCCTTCGGAAGCTTAAAGTTCCTTACTTTGTAAATCAGTCACGATTTTAAAATTATGGTATCAAAATTCGTTATGATCCAAAAGAAATACCTTCGCAATGTATGCCTTCATGTAGAAATTTCCGAAAAGTACAATGAAGGAGATCATGTAGATGATGAGGACATAGTGCATCCAGAGGGGGAACTCGCAGCCAGTTCTGATGCCGTTGACTCCCAGGATCAGAGCGCAAGTGAACTGGATCTGTAAGACAAAATAGTTAATACTTTAATGCTTAATTATGTTGTAAATAGATAATGAGACTTTACATTGGAAGATACAGTTAATAAGTATCAGATAGTGATTTATAATAAACGAGTGTCTGATGGTACATCTTACTAGGCGGTAGAACAAATATGGTTTGACCTAGGAGGTACTGCCGCTACAACTAGTTCTACCTTGTAACAGCTGCGCCAATCGCTGTTGTTTTCTGGTTTGAAGGATGGTAAGGGTAGGACAATATTAGGTAAGACATATGTATTAGAAGCAGTAGTCCAATCATCCAGGTGACCAACTTAGTCTTCAGGTGTAGTAACGCATCCAGGTTCATGTATTTTTGGGGTGTTTGAAAAAAATATAAAGCTACATATTGGTAAAAATATATAAAAATACAACGAAATGATGCCAATTATAATCAAGTCGTGAAACGATATGCAAATGTTTCTTAACACTGACCTAGTAATCGTGAAAAAGTGGTTATTAAGCGTTCTTATTAATTCTTTGTTTACGTAACGCAGGACTGGTTTTTAATTATTCTGAAAAATAGTTCCAAAGTCAAGTTTATTTTTGTGACGTTTTGTAAAATAGCGGTTATGCCTCTTATGGATAGTAAAAATAAATGTGACGTTGTATGTGACCGGCAGGCCGACTCATATTTATTTAAATCACAAATGCAATGTTCGGTGCGTAAAGATACTGTGTGTTGTGAGTCGTAATATGGCACCATAAAAGAAAAACGAACTAGACGTAGACGTAGATAGACCCTATCTACCACTACTAGTGCTTGTTAATGGTTTCTCCAAACCACCTGCAGTTTCGTCGTGACCACGATCCATGCAACTGGATCGGAATATCGGCAAATAAAAAATAAAATTCGCGTATCGTCAGTACCCGTTACATATTATAATTGACTCATTCCGATCTACCACCTGGGCATGTCTTCTATAGTGTGTTTATTTTTCATGGACTTGTTTACCTGTATAATATATTATCAGTTTAGCGATGTAGCCTATTGTCACTTTAGGCTGTTAGTTTGATATCCATCTATATCGATAAGCTTTGTTTGTGCACGGATTTAATCATTACGGATATTGTCACGTAGCAATAAGCCTAACTAAGCGTTTAATACCCTATCCTGAGCTTTCAAATGTAGCCTAACTTGAAAGGGATTTTATTGATAGCGTCATGTATGTATGTATACATATTTATCTAGTAAAATTCTAGTCAAAACACACTTCAACCCTCACTTTGACTTCGAGATCCTATGTTTTTGTTTAACTAACGTTACTCACTACTTTGAATCAAAGAAAAGGTATGCCTTTAGAATTGCATTTCAAAACTTGAAAACGTGACGTCATAGGATATTTCAGTCCCTCTAGGTCCACGGCTGGACATTCTCTTCCCATCTACTTTGACATGATTCACATGAAGGTGCTAAATTGGTCTATTAAACTAATGTTAAAATACAAAAATTGATCTTTTTGACCAATGTCACAGATATAGAGAATAGGAAACAAAAAAAATAAGGAAACAATGTAAAGACTAGATATATAACACAATGAAAATTGTTCAAGCGGATCGTTATTTTCTTAAGCTAAAAATGCAGCTACTTTTCCCTTTAAAACTTTTACTCGTATATTAAAATAATTGGTACACTTACCAGTTGTAGAATAGTCAAGTATTTCTTCCACCAGAGGTACTGGCTGACGGCTGGTCCGAAGACGGAGAGTCCATAATATGTGTACATCAACACGTGGATTCCACTGTTCACCATCGCCGGCAGGAAAGCTGTCAAATAAAGAACAGTTAAGCGTGGAACAACAACACTTATTCACGATATAATTGTAATGAAGAAAAAACCTTGCTATGACCTAGTGTATTGGTTGTATGTATTTCGTTTTAGATGAAACGGTTTTAATAATTATATACTTCTAGTTACATTCGTTTTTTGTAATTACTGAAATACTAAATATTTACTAAATTATTTGTAAAAATAAAGTAATGTAATTCTTACTCAAACTTATTGTTATCTTATGTCACTTATATAAGCAGAATAGGAGAATAAGAAATCAGCAACTACTTGAAATACAGATCCAATCATCTTATGTGTAAGTATATAACCTTTAAACAACTATCAAACAAGTACGCAGCAGATATCAGTATCTAAATGGATAAGTTTTATGATACTTGGCCACTTTGCTTTTGCCAAATTCACTTATAGGGTTTGTTGTTTTGATTGAAACAAAATTCAATGGCAATCAAGGAATCCTATTGGAAGATTTGACGGAAATCGATAACTTCGCTACCTCACACATCTCTTGCGGCGTTACAGGCTTAGGTTCTAATAAACTATACCTTAGTAAGTAAAGGTCATAGATGCCTTTCGATGTGTTAGGTTTTTCAAAATCATGAAACTCCCGAAGCCAATAGCCTCCAGTCCAAATCAACTTAACAAAATCAATACTCACTCGATCCACTAGGCACCCATTTGATACCAATCCACCAGAAGCTAAACATGGTGGAGTGGTGATATACGTGTAAGAAAGTCAGCTGCTCGTCCTTCTTTCTGAGTATAAAGAAGAAAGTGTCGCAGAATTCTAGCAATTTCGAGAAATAGTACCACCACACGGCGTCGGCTATCTGGAAAGAAGATTAAAATATTTTTGTAAATATGTAATATTACAATTCTCATAGCTCCAGCTCCATCTCAGGACTATTTTTGATTTAAGAAAGAGAAATACATAAATCTAGATCACAAATTTTTGATCAAGAAGTTTGTGACCTACTTTGGTGTCTGTCTTGGCGCCGAATTTAAATGCTTAAGGTCATCAGACTGATCAACTGTAAGGCAATTAAAATTTGTAAGGCTTCAAACATCTTTAAAAGCATTACTAAATTTCAGGTACGAAGATTTCCTCAGAATATTTTCACAAATCTTTAAAGTGTTAATAAGCTTGAGGCTTAAAAATATATCTAGTTAGCTAAAGACTAATGCTGTTAATGACGTAATGTCCAAAGTGCAGCCGACAGGCTAAATGCGACCAAGCTAATGTTTGTGCAAACCGAACCGTGTCATTGACGATCTTTTTTTTGCTATTCTGTTCCTATCATTTCTTTAGGGAACGGAATACAAATTACATAAATATTCGTTTCTGCGTTCCCCAGTCTTTATATTATAGTGATTTGTATTGACCCTCAATCGCATCTGCTCGGAATAGCCCTGAACATACTAACCTCAATATTTCACTCTCCATCATAGATGGTGGTTGAATGCTTTGGAGTACGACTCCGGCGGCACTCTTTCTTATTACAGCAGTGTTAAGCGCTGCTGTGTTCTGATTTGAAGAGTGTATCATTTCTGGGGTGTATCAGTTCTGGTTTGAAGCTCGGTCATCGATACTCCTGAGGACTAAGTTGGAACGTCTTTGGTAACTACATATGTCTCCCGTACTACACCCTACAAACCAAAACACAGCAGTGCTAAACAGAGAATACAAGAGTAAAAAGCGGCTTAAGTGTTTTACCTGTAACTCATCAGGATCATACTTCTGTCGACAAGGTTCACATATATAACTGTATCGCAGTCTAAACGAGGCTGTTAGCAGTCTTATCGCGATGTACGCATTCAGAGCAGCCATCGCCAGGTTGTATGGCACCAGTAGCCAGGTCAGTTTGAATGGCTGCCGGTTCTTCATCAACTTCGGACCAATCCATACTATGAATAAGTATAAAATAGTGTAGAATACTGTTGGTCCAGGCGAGTCTACTAGCGGCCATCCTTCTGTTCTCTTATCTGTAACAAAAAAATAAAGTATTATATACAACTAAATAAAGTTTGTTCTGTTTGTTATATCATAATAAGAAGCTTTTACTATATTCATATGTCTGTCTCTTTAGCTGAAGTAGCTAATCTTCTAAAGGACTGAACCGATTTTGAAGGGACTTTCATTAGAAGCGATTTTGACGGGACTTTTGACGGGACGGGATATTAATAATATGCATTTTTACTTCTTTAACGCGGATGAAACCGCGGAGATCAAGTAGTATATACATATAAGTACTTAAAATACTGGTTGTCATATAAAATGCGTCTTATGTGTTATTAGTATA
>DWNY01001875.1:0-11867 GCA_018250635.1 Telegonus apastus
ATGTACCTAATAGTCCTATTCAGAATTATTCTAATCATGACTATACATTTTACGTTAATATTAAATCGTATATAGCATCTACCACCACCTGTTACATTAATAAAGAAACCTAAGAAACAGTATTAGAAAAAACAATTTCTTAATAAAACATTGTTTTAACACGAATCATTAGATATGAGAGGTTAACGAATACATCACCAACCGAATGTCGTACATATTGTCTAATAGTATCAATAACTCACGCTATGTAATTTGCATTTTCGGTGCGAATTTGTTTACGAACAGCATCATAAAACATAGTTTAACCGCAAATCTAAATAACGAAACTAAATAACGAAATAGACTTAAAATAGATAATCGTTTTTAATTCATAGATCTGTGAAGTTTTGTGGAATATCCCGCATGATGATTGGCTCAGACTATATTTGCAGTCTGCATACATACATGCCAAAAATATTCTTAATAGACTTGATGTTTAGATATCGCACTACAATACCATTATTTTAGGAAATTGTTTGTTTGTTCCATCTACGCTTAGTATATACTGTTATATGCTTAGTATATACCAAGTTTATATTATTGGAAGGTTACAACATCAATTTCACTAATGTGTCTAATAATTGATAGTGTATGCGGTTTTACATTTCGTTACTTCGTGTACAATGTAACGAAATGTTTCAACTCGAATCAATACAGCGAATGAATCACCGATGTTTGTACACTTGTCGGGTATCAATAACATTTCGTCGGGCTCACAGCGTGTCGTTCACAGGTGGGGGTGAATGGCAGGCTGCAAAGGTTACGTTGTAAGGGTATTATTGATTTGTGAGCATTGGATGAGTTTTTAACGGAATGTACAAAAGTGGATGTGTTAATTTGTTTCGTTAGCATTACAGTCAAATGTTTAGTCGTTAAATTAATTTATCTGTGCGATACAAGTTATGAACAAACATGTCCTTATACAAAATTATTTTATTAAGTAGGTTTCTATATTTTCATACAAATATAGTGCACGAAATGTTTCATGCAACGTTAGATATTTTTTTCTTGTCTACGATACCAACAACAAATTTAGAAAAAAAGTTACATTATCATTATTCAGTTAAATCTTTTGTGACAATGTGAAGTTATTTATATTCTAGTCACATCCTTTACAAAGGTGTTATTTTTTTTCATCATGCTCTATTATAGAAGTATAATCGTCTAAACGATAGTGATAACGAGACAATAAATCACATATTTTAAACAATATCTGATAAAGTTTAAGTGGTTTCAAGACCTCAAGCTAACAAAAAAGGTCTTGAAGAAATGCATTAAACTTATGTCGCAGATTTGTTCGAGATTTTTCTTCCTACTATAAGGAATCGGCATGAGTTTCTAAGTAACTAATTTGTGCATACTACGCAAATCGCAATTTCGTTGCATCTATATTTTGTTTCAAATGTGAAGTCTACCTTTTTAAGTCTAAGGTTTCGAGTATAAAACTAAGGTACATACTACTCAGATAAAATGTCAAAACTTGCAAATTATCCGCGCTCGTGACTGAACTTTAGGCAATCATGCTCAACGCAACGCTCATCAACCACCTTCGCCTCCGGTGCCGTTCGCGAATTTGCAATTGCGATAATGTGCCGATTGAAGCCGCAACGCGCGGGAATTCGAGAATAGGCACTCGGTTTCTATTTGGTATACGTTGTTTCTTAGTTCACTATAAGCGTGCGCCGAAGTATCTGTTTAGTGAAATTGAAGTGGGATATCTGATATTGCCATTGCTGCTCATGGGTGTCCTCTCATCAAAATCAAAAGGGATTGGAGTCCTTTTTAAAGTTATAGATGTGTTGTGATCCATGAATCATAAATTCGAATACTTCGTGCAAGGTATCCTCTTTCTTATCACACCCCTTAATTTGAACATGTAACTTTTAATACTTCTCATTTATAATGAAGAATATTTTAGGTTAGGCTTTACAGGTGTCTAACTCACTAAAATAATTTATGTACAAATAACCTAATTCTGAATCTAATGCCAATCGATTTATGGAGAGGGACTATAGCCTAAATAGTGTTAATAATGTAAAAATATGATCTTAAAATCGTCTGTAGTAAATTACTGTATGTATATAAGTAGGTACCTACATTTATTATTTACAAAAGTATCACTTTTGTTTTATGCAAACAATCGCTTAAATACCAACTCATAGCGTAAAGCGGCCTCAAGCATTACGTCTAAATATGCTCTTAATAGCGTGTTTCATAATACAGGTAACGAGCCGAGAATTTTGCAATTTTTCGTGGTTTACCTCAATATATCCTAAAACGTCTTTGCACTATTGAACTTTATAACTGGAGCGAGCGAGATCGCGGATCAGCTACACCTTCAGTTCGTGCCTCAAATACAAACCGAATGCAGACGTGACCGGCATCAACGAGCATCGGATTTGAATAAATAAATCATGTCTGCTGCATCCCGGCTCATTTGTTAGCACTCGGAGAGAAAGGCGTTCGATTCCGCGCCTCGAAACCTATCGCTGGACCGAATCTAGCTTTTACCACCAGCCGCAAGTGTGTGTTGCCTTAGGAAGTACTTTAAGCGATTTCAAAAAGGTAAAGAAGTAGTATAGGAAAAGAGAAAAGACTAAAAGTTTTATTTCCCGATAGCGGCTACAGTATTTACTTTTTACACTTTATCTAACAGTTTTTTTTAAGATTAGAATCCTTTGTGATTCCACTCCGACGGCACCTAGCGTCACTGCTGTGTTCTGGTTTGAAGGCTGTAGTAAGGAAGAAATACTTATCTGAGGCGTTCCAACTTAGTCCTCAGGACTCTATCTTATTTGGTGTTAGTTATAGATGTGCGGGAGTGCCCACTTGCCATCAGGTGGATTGCGCGCTCACTTGCTACTTCCATATTAAAACAAACACTATCTTAGGAGGCTTGCGCCTTTCGACCAATTTCTCTTCCGCAATCGCTATCCTTAACATACCAGTGAGGACATAAAATTTTTATCTCCAGAGAAAGCGCTGGCTCGCATTAAGGTTAGGTATTTCGTTTCCGGTTCGGTTTGGCTCGTGCGCGGGTTATCGCCGGAACCATCGCAGCGGCTCGATGCTATCGGCCCGTACAGTTTCACACCAGGAGCATTGATACAGTACGATTGTTGAGTTTTTAAGTGTTTGTTGCATCATCAACGCATTCTGCTTCACTGCTAGGCAGAGGTCTTTTAGAGTGAAAAGGTTAAGTGCTATAGTGCACTGCGCCCCAAGTACGGGTTGTAGACTTTACACAAGACACTAAATAACGTTTTTTACAGTACTTAAAGGCCTAGGGTAGGTATCTATTTGCTAAAGTGCAAAAGACGTCGAGGTACGTGCCTGGGATTGGAATCCCGTGATGGGGTGAAATTAAAATCACTAGACTATTACTGTTGCTATAGGACGCGGAGTTCGAGTTTGGAAATATCAAAGTCAACCATTTTTCTCTCATATTACAATAGTGTCGCGGTTTGAAGGGTACATATTACCTACTGTATACTCTGCTGTACTCGGCAGTGTACTTATATGACCCTTTCCAATTAACGAAGACAGAATAGACTGGAGTTGTTCATAGCTGTCCATGAAAAGCAGTAGCTCCTTACCATCAGGTGGACTGCATGCCCGATTGTTACTACTATGTAATAAATAAATATGTTTACCTAACCTTTACGTGCAAATCGGTTTACGTGTTTAATGTCTCGTTTAAATTAAGCAAATCACCGGAAGCCGCAACTCACTCGGTTCTATTTACAATTAGTTTTTATGACAAGCTCTTAAGTTTATTACGTGGTGCGTGTCGCAAAATTAATTTTCTACTAGACGTTGAAGTGTCGATTAATCAATATTATAGACTGCTACGTAACTAGTCTAACGCAAACACTTATCGTAACTGAATATTGTAGTTTGCTATCCCGTGTTTACACTTTCCGTAATTTATATATAACGGAAGCAACGATCATGCAGTTCATCTAAAATTAAGTGGTTACTGTTACCAAGAAGTGATATTCAAATGGACGATCATCACGAAAACATTGTTGCAATTGACAATTCAGTTGGAACAACTTACCTTATTTTTTACTGATATTATAAATTAGGGTCAATGAATGAATGTTTAATACTCTTTTGCGCAAAAAGTACTGATTAAATTTTGTTGAAGACAGAGACATATAGATAATACATATTTATTATTTGGCTATTTATAGCGGATCGGAGACGGAACTACATGTAAATTCTAGTGACATATAAGTATTTTTCAAAACTCTATCGATTACTAAAGTCTGATTAGACGAAAATGGTTGTATAGCGCGGTTATAACAACACCGTGAGTTGTATATGATTATGCGGTAGCTTTCAACGCTAAAACGCATAAAAATAAATTTATACATATTTGGAGGGCAAAAGTTCGTTAAACGCGTATGTCACTTAGATGATGCAACGTTCTCGCGTAGCACCGATAAAGTCAGCGATGCGTCACGGCGCCATACAAGGCGTCCCGTTGAACCCTGCCAGGTACCAGGTTGCGAAACGGCGACGCGAGGTCGCGACATCCCTATCGCGACATCTGTCGGTGGAACTCCTGAGTCCTATGCGACATAATTATCCCAATTTGTCGGCAACACGTCATCACCCGTCGGCAAAGGTTTTTAGAAATTAACGGTGAGTAAAAAGTATTGCGGTAAATGGTCTCTTGTGTAATGGTAACGTTTCCCATGACCGGCCGCAGATTAATTTGAAAATATACATGAGATTGGTCCTGTGGTCATCGCATTCCTACTCAATTGGAATACCTCGTGTAAATGTCAAATTTACTACACCGATAAAAACCAGAACACAGCAATTATAACTAGGGTTGCTATAGAGCAGAAATCAGTATAGCATTGGTAACACCGAAGTAGAGTTAAGAAGAGTTCAATCAACATTTGCATAATTTCGATTAAGTATACGATGACTTAGTAAATTTATTTAAGTTGCATTGCTATTATTCGTCCGAGCCAAGACTTTGGTTTAAGGAAACGATGATGGTGATAATGGAAATTTATTGTCCCTCCAAAGTTAACGGCAATGTGCACTGTTAATGGCTTCAGCGACTCTTCCCAATATACATTTAAATATAAATTTTATCGTGACACTTATGACGTATAACGTTTGGTTGCGTTAATAACGACTCTTATCATCCCTTATGCACCCCACGTACGCACCCTTCGTATACTATTGTGACCCAACGCGCCCACACAGAAGGCTCCAGATAATTACCTGCGAGTGGAATACTAATGATTTTTTTTTTATATACCTACGTAATTTCCATTTCATGTTATATGTTATGATCCTCCTTTTGAGGTATCAGGTTTCCAGATACTCCTGACACTGGGCTCTTAAATACAGATATACCATACATGAAAAATAAACATGGACAGTGTTGAAAGCGATAACAAGCAATATCCATAAACAAGGCGACTGTTTTACTTCTGGATCTTCTCATTTGAATGGTGTTGATTCGATGGTAGTGTAGGAAAAAAATTGTAACTGACACTTCGTTAGTGCCGCGGTAGGACTATATAAATTAAAGACAGTTAAAATTTGGGTAAACCCATAGACTTTCTTATCATAAACATCACGAGGTTAATTTATAAAAAGTCCCAAAATTTCTTCTTTCTTCGGGATTTACGTACTCGTAGCTTTGTAATTAGTGATGTATTTCAACGAGTGAATAAAGGATTTAAAGATTGATGCTTCATGCCCTATACCATCTAGAAAGGGATAGTTATAGTTAGTACGCAGGCTGATTTCGAATGCCATCTGCAATCACAATTTCATTGTTTAACATTTCGAATAACAAAAGAAATGCAGCGATTGAAACAAAAAGTTCCGATATGAGAACCATTCACAGTCAATAGTAGGTTTTGTTCGAATCTGTAATTAATCTCAATTGTTACTAGTATCGCTTTCATACAACTGGTTGGGATTCGTATTGTTTGATTTTTATGAGTGTCGCTTTTTTGTAGAAGCATAAAAATCTAAAAAATAAATACGTGCCTAACTCATTGGAATACTATGTACTTAAGTACTAGAGAAGAGACTGGTGTGTCTCGTTCAACTGCGGCAGCTGTACCGCTCTCTTCATAGTCTATGCGAATGACATGCATACCCTTTGTAGCAAATTAAGCGCTGCAGTTTTGAAGGATACGTTAGAAGGTATTATTCGGTTCAGCGCTTCAGCGACTTTAAGTACTTAATTACAAAAAGGATGATTTATGTTTAAAGTAGCTTCTTTAGCAGCTACTTTAGTACATATCTACAGTAGTGTACTATATCGATGCAAGAAACATACACTTACTAAAATATTGTTCGTTATAAAATTAATTATAAAAGCAGACGGATCTTCCAAATTCATTCTTGAATAGACAAATCTATTCGTACTATGAGAATGAATTTTGAAAACCTAGGTACTTAACCTGGATATTTTACATATAGAACGGGTGGTATATCGAATTTATTAAATTAACATATATATTTTTGAAATATGTTTATATTATAGTCACAGCAGCAGACACGGTTAAGTATCAATAATTACCAAATTTTTTTTATTTCGGTCATTTGCGTTAACAGCCAATAAACACCAAATAAGTCGTTGATAGCGGTGCAATATAATCTTTATGTGTGGTTAGAGCAAATAAATTCGTTAATAGCCACTGCAAATTACTCAGAATTGGTGCAAGATTGGTCACGCGTGGTCTTATTATAGACACTTTAATTGTAAATGGTATTAAAGCTTTCGGAAGTTTAACTATAAATAGAAGTAAGAACATAATATCTTTGTGTATAGTAGAAGTAGTGAACGTCCAGGTAGTCCTTTCAAGGTCCTTTCTAAATGGGTTAAGGCCACAGTTTATCAGACTAGTAGTTCCACCGGACCGAGTGTGCATTGCTAAATATTAAATATTTGGAAATATTGTAGGAAATTCAACATTCCTATTAAATGGGTGACTACATGTATATCTGATTTGTTACATTAATCAGCGTAAGCCTTTTTAGTCATCTCACCTTTGCATCCAAGTTAACAGAACTATCTAATGAACGTAAAGAAATTCCTTGAAATATCCTAGTCAGAATCAAACTGTTGTCGGGCTATAAACCCCTATTGTCGGGCATCTGTCTCGTTTTTTCATCTCATTAAAATGCATTGGGCTTAGGCCTCCGTGATCGCTTGATCTTCCCTTATCAGGAGCTCCACATTATAATAACGACAATTTAAATTTAAATGCTTTAAACGGATTAGGTTCTCCTGGTGATAACATTGTTTTTATAAGTAATAAGTAAGATTTAATAAAAGAAATTACCATAATCTTTTTTATGTTAGAGCGAGTATACATAAGGAATGAGGAAACGGGATTGGTTCCCCCTATAAGATTACGTTTGAATATGTACCTATGCGTGTACTTAGGAATCTATAGCGAAATTGCTCCTGCAGGCTATCATCACAAAGAAGTAAAGCGTGGGGCCAAACACGCGCCCCTATAGCAACCTTACGTACCAAGTAGAAAATTCTAACGTTATAAGCGAAAAGGTTCACATTTCTTTGTCTCCTATACAAGTGATTGCTTACTTAACGCGCATGCGTTTATTTTGGAGGGAAAACAGACAACATAGTCGTCATGGCAATGTCGAACCAAGCATTCGCATACTTTTCTTACGAATGCAGTGCAGCGTTATAATTACCAAGTCGCGCTTGTGTAAAATACATTCGCTTATCAGCAAATAAATAGTCGGTTACACGTATTTTGTATTTACTGCTCGGTAAACACGAGTGCTGTGTTAAAGATACGATAAATAAAGCCTTTGTTTGAAGTGTTTATTGGGATTGAAAACGATCGCGAGGTTTGTTTGTATACGTTGTGTTTGTTTTAGCCCATATTTGCACTTGCTCTCCCTGATTGGCTTCGACTGCAATGTAATTATTTTATATGCTTCCTTTATTTTACTTTCTTGGTATATACAGCTAGATAACATTTGTGCATTGAATACGCATGAGTATTGTAAATTAATAACATAAGAATTTAATAAGATTTACCATATTTGTGACGTATGCTGAACTTCATTTATTGATTTTTCGTAGGTAATAAGCATTCCAATATAAATATGATGAATATGATCCGATGATGATTCGATGAAGTAAATTTTATTTAAGTCTACCATTAATTCTAAAAATCAGTTTTTTTATTTATTTATTATTTAACTGTTCAATCGCCTAATAAGTAATTTTGTCACTTATATGGGCTTACAGTCCATCTGATTAAACATCAGTGCACGTTGTAGTCAATAGTCATTGTTATACCTCCTCAAGCGTCAACTTGGAACACTAGAATACGTTTTACAATATTCAACATATAAAAGCGATGTATTTCTGCCGTATCATGCAAGGCAATAGTACCACCATAGCCTGTCACCTTAAGCTGATTTCAAAATAAACGTAACATGTTATTATAAACTACCGGTGGATTTTATTTGTATGTGTTGAAATGTTTTAAACGGTTTAAGGGCATTAAACTCACGAATATATTGCATGATACATTTAGCTGTAAGAAAGTTCTGACCCAATTCATGCCAGACTGGCGATAAAATCTCAAAGTCAATATGGCCGCAAGCTTTTATATCGGTTCAGAGAAACGTCAACATATTAGTGTCTCTAGCTTAAGAACTTAATGGATTCAGTGTTCACTTGATTAAATTTCACACTTACTGACGGACAGACAGTGCACTCAAACCTGTGCATCTATGTAGACTAGATGCTTAAAATTTTATACCGAAATATCTTTTACACATAGATATGGCTAATAAACGATTTTTGAAAGCTGTAGGTACTCTTAAAAGTCTAAATAATGATGATATGGTAGATAAACGATATATTATCTCCGAGACATATTGCAAAGTTAATCTATTTATAAACAATACTTAATTAATTGACGATGATTATAATTTTATCATTCAAAGCTACGTGGTCATAGCAGCCTATCATTAGTCATTTGATACAAAGTCATCGTTAGTCATTTATCGCTATTTAAATAATTGCATAACTGATACATGCATGATATCTGTTGTAATTACCCTCAGGTAATCAAAGGAAAAAACTGTTCTAAGAAAATTCTAATTACTGTGTACCATCTAGTTAACACAGGTGTCCGGATGTATGTCACTACATTTGCATAAGTATACAAAAATAGTTTTTTTATTTAAATAAACGTGTTCTATTTATGGTGACAAAATTTCCTTACATGTTTTTCCACTGTTACTTTGAATTTAATGACTAAACTAAATGGTATCGCACCAGAAATTAAAGCAATATTTTGTTCAAGTCAACTCAACTCTTCCTTTATTTATGCCAGGTCCTTTGTCTCTGCTCTAGTGATGATGATGATGATGATGATGAAAGTCTTTGAACCTGATCCATAGTCTTCGATGTTAATCAGCTTTAATATAGTAGACTTCACCGAAACGCAAGTCCCGGTGCCCGCTAGAACCATAAGTATTCGTATGTGTGTTCGTAACTTACCGATCAAATCATACTTGTCTCTACAACGTTCTGAATTTTCAATTCTCTTCAAGGTTAAAGCAAAAATTTTTCTGATCCGGATGTGAGCATTTCATGCATCAAAATGACTCTGTGGTGAATACGGTAGATTAAATTACATGCTCTTGTAGACATTACGTATGTGTAGATTTTACTGAACAAAAAGTTAAAAGAGCCCGTTAGGTAACAGCCATAATAGCAGTAACAGATACACAACAATGTTTTATTCATGCCGCTAATAAACGTTTTCTCTATCGCATAGCACAGCCGCGATGACTATCTCACTCGGATCCATTGTTTCGAGATTTAGTGTTAATGCAATTTTTTGTGAGAATAAATGTACAAGACAATAATAAAAACACTGACAAAAATTAACTGTTTTCAGTTTACAATCGTTCAAATGGCATTACATGTTTGGAATTTTATTTACGTTACCTAAGATTATTATTATCAACTTATTCGGTCACCTTTAGATTTGTTTGATGTTTTTTTATTGTTGGTTCTTTTTTATTTCTAACATATTAAAGAAGAGACGTAGAGATTTATTCATTTTACAAGTTGTTTATGAGATTGATGTTGTGTTTTATTTCGTCTAATTTTATGCCTACCATCCAAAAAGTAATTTATACAACCTACGCTTTTCTTTGAAAATAGAAGGGACAATTACTTTTAATTGAACGAAGAATAACTTATACTATTAAGGTGGTAGAACTAACCCATTGTGGTTAGATTCCGGCGGCACCAACACCACGCCTTCCTTATAACATCAGTGTTAGGTGTTGCCTTGATCTGGTTTGAAGGGTGTGGTAAGGGAGACATACTTCTCCAAGGCGATCTAAACTTAATCCTCAGGTGTAGCAACGCATCTGAGGTTGATTACAGATGCCAATGAGCGGCAGTCGCCATTTACCATCGGGTGGACTGTGAGTTCGAGATTAAAAAAAGCTGGATTGCATTCTCGTTTACTACTTCCGTGATATATTCGAAAAAAAACTAAAAGGTGCTAGTTATTACATTTATGTTTCGTATTACTCTAGTGTGAAAACTGCTTGCTTAACTTTTTTCCTCTTTGTAGTTGTATAAACACGTTCACAGCTCGTTGAACAATACGCTCATAACGGCAATTTTAAAACTCAGTAACAAAGGCAATTATCCTCGATAAGTCCATTTATGCGTAAGCGCAGACGCTGTGTCGCCGAACGGCGCGCGCGTCGCTCAACAACTTTTGCTTACCACGTAGTTCGGGCTGGCTCAGGTAGATGGCGTTGTTTTCAAATAAAAATTGAGCCTAATAAAGAATCGTTAGTAGTATTACGGTGTGAAACTTTAATGTTTTAACTTAAGTATTTGCTTCAAACTCGAGTCTAAAGAAGTATTAAACATATATTAATGTAAATATTAAGTAAGTAATCTCGTGATTAATAACGTATGTAGTAAAATTAAGGGACAATTTAAGTAGGTAACAATATTAAACATTATAACAGTTGTTAGTCCATTGAAATTAACGTACATGATTAAATAGTATTGTGATTGAATAAATAATGAATGCTTTTACTTTTGTCATTTTGTATCGTGCCCTGCTGCTATAGGCATACCACAGTATGATCAAAAATTTATAGGAGGGTTCGCGTGACACATCGTTATTACATTGGCTGGAGCACTTGTCAATATCGCTCCCCGTTCCCAAGTACGCGATTTCTTTTACTTGTTATGGGGCATTAACTTTTTTCGATTTATTTCATCGTTCTCGGCCGCTTGTCTACCGTGATTGATGGTTGGATCTTCTAATGGAAATAGGATTTTTTATAACGCAATTTGTGGTGGTAATCGACCATGTGGCGCGGATTGCGTTTTTGTACTGTTTATTTAATATTTTGTATCTTTCAAATAGATGTAATTTACTGCGTGTTTTACGTAATAAAATGAGTTTGGTACGAGTGGGTTTTTGATGTTCATGATTCCTTTCTAGCCGGATGTATACATGGAGATGCGCCTCTTTATTACGTTAAAGGGACAATTAACGATAATTAATATCTTAGCCAAAAATGATAATTTACCTTGTGCATTTCTATGACTGGAATTAATAGCTAGAACGGACACCTGTTGTAAGATGCAAAAATTAAACTTTTTCTTTATTAATTATGTTGTATACGGTGGTAGTATCTTTAAAAAGTAAATGAAGACACCTACTTAATTAGAAATTCGATTGTCGACAGATTGGCGCGCACCGATGACGGACGATTCGGAGGCGGCGCGGCGGGGGCGCGCG
>DWNY01001876.1:0-11866 GCA_018250635.1 Telegonus apastus
GTACTATATAATAAATATAGTTATTATTTATTAATTATTTTATCAGTTACTTTTTATATGACCATGCACATCTTTTATATGAACATCACATGTATGTGTAGTCTGACAACCCTGATACTAATGCTTGAATATGATCAACATTCATGTCCTCGTGCGAGAGTGAGCAATGACAACTAAAATTCTATTGTTTTATTTTATTCGCTTATAATGAGTCTTTTCCACTTTAGATTCACTGATGTGCGATAAAAATACCGTTAATCAAAAATAACTTTAGTCATCTGCAAATTGCTAAGTATGTGAGATCTTTAAATTTATTGAATCTTGGAAAAATATTGTACGGGTCTAATGTATTGTTACTCGTGAAGTAGTGGGGTTATTTCTGGAATAATTTAATACGATCCGACATCCTATATTACACGTATAATGAGGGTCTATTGTGTTGCAAGAATGAATGTAATTATGCATGATTGTATGAGAAAAGGGTGTTAACCATTCTTTAAAAACATAATTATACCTACCCACCACATAATATATAACCTTCAGGTTTTTTAAATTACCCATGTCTCATTTATTCGTAAGTTGACAATTTCAAAATAAGCTTAATAAGTTATATACACCATGTAAAAAAACGTAATAACCACGTAAATAACAAAAATGAATAAATCTTGAATATGATAAAATTTATTTTGTCATTTCGTTAAGAAAGTTCTTCCTACTCTTTGAGTAGGTATTGATAGAAAAGTCAATTGACTAAAGGACTGATCAGGACTAATAATTAAAAGATAAAAGTTATTATTAACTAACGAACGCACATTTCAATTTGTATTGTGTAGTTGTTGATATCACACAATACTACGCTAGCGGTGCGGTGCCGGCTGTCCTTGGAACACAAGCACTGGCGCCACACGCCCGCCTCCTTGTCGCACCGCCTCTCTCCCTCAATTTATATTTAGTTTGGTAACCAAGGGGCAAGTCTAATTTAACTTAGGGTACTATATATATTTTGTAATGAGGACTATGTTTTTCATAATCTTAATTGTTCTCATTGGATGTAATATTTTATTTAAATCGCTTCGTAGAGTTTCTCTAGATTAGATTATTCTCGGAGAAAGCTTTAACATCTTCCTGTCAAATTATTTATTACGTACCTAACTAATAGATGGTAAAAAAACTCAACAGCTCCACTCTATAACTACCTAAGTCAAATTCTCCTAATCTTGTCGACCTATATTCAGCAGTGGACTTAAAAGAATCCGACTTGGAGAAGGATGGAAGATTTTAATTCAGGAACAAATTTGATACGACATGGTTCGTTAAAGTAAAAAATAATGAACAGATTTAAAGATACTACAGAATAATGACTTTGGTTCTTGCTGTGGTAAAATTATGTTTCTTAAGCATGTTTCTGAAATATAATAACTATCATTCTATATACAAAATGGTGCTTGGCTTTTAGTGCGATCACAATGCGTTTATTATCGTTTGATGATTACATCATTATAAAGTTGTCTTGCGTATCGTGCGACTGTTGGCAACGTTATGGCTTGCGCGCCAACAACTGACAATTTATTATTTGAAAATCACTGTGAAAAGGGTCGCGGTACCTGATTGATTGGACATTAATTCTGTTGATGTGACCAATCGAATCATCGGACCGTTAGTAAAATCTTTTATAAAAAGCCACAGGCGAAATTTCAAATAAAAACTCACTGAACAAGCAAACAAGTTTTTGCTTCGAATTTCGCCGCGTCGGTACTTTAAACAACATAGAGAAATTCTCGGAAATAAATGTGCTCGTCCATGCAATTTAAACATTGATTGACGAATGAAATTTTTCGAACGTGTTGTGAAGGTAATATAAATGTTTTAGAGTTATTAACAGTCTTTTAAAAACTTATATAAGAAATTGTTTGCGACGTCAGAGTCGCTTCTTAAATCTTCTTAAGTAAAACAATATTTTAAGTAAGCGAACAATGACAAAGTTAAAGTTATACATCAATGAATGGTTATTGATATTTTGACACAAATAAAAAAACGTATTAGTGCAGGAAAAATGGTCCCTGTGGACAATGAGTCGAATGGTACGAAAACGGTAAAGTCAAGTCAATGACCACGGACACTACATGATATGAGGTACAAGCTGCAAGTACCGTAGTGACTGTGTAACTAATAGAGTCACGCTAACAAAGCCAATTTGGGGCAACGAGCATATACTGTCAAGCGTTTTCAACCGTAAAATTAATATTAATATCCTCTTATACAATCTGTCTATAGTGTCCCAATTCCAATTGCTATTTATATTTGAGTGAATCATCCAAAGTAACCTTCTCCTAAGTAGCGACAACGACCTTTTTAGGTAAGTGGGTAAGTCGATCAATATGCAAATGTAACTTCCGACATATTTATTAAGTCAAGGATTATTCCGAGAAATATTACAGCTTCGACATTGCAAAAAATGGTAAACAATAAAGTAATCAATTTCCTCAATTGACTTCATCTCATAACGTGAAGGGAAACAAGGAAGTTTCTCCTGTTGTTTCATTCCATTCAGTGCCTAATTTCGGGAACGATTTATTAATCATACGTTCAGTCAATTGAGCCAACAGTTACTAATTATGCTTTGCAGACAGACAGAATTTCTTACAGGGAATAAGTGTGAAACGTTGGACATTACACAGAAAATATTAGATAAACGTGCATAAATTTAATGCAATTTAATGAAACTGCAAATACATGAGCATAAAATATTACTTTCAAATCTGAAATCTCTTGAATGTACTTTCAAATCTGAATATCGATAGTGTGAAACCTCTCGAAACATGTATATATCTCAAACTTGCAATCTTCGCATAGCAATAGTGGTAAACAGATAACATTTTATCATGTGGCATAATGTATGACGTAACAAATAAAGACAGGAGGTAAATTTCCCGATGTGGTTGTTGATTGGGGAGTATAAATAGACCGTCGGGCATCCAAGCCGGCCGCATGGACAATGGATTCCGTAGACGAGACGCGTTCCATATGGATGAACCGGTAAAGGCATGATTGCATTCGGGATGCTGGCCGCCCGATAACCCTCTGCGGTAATAAACTAAATGGCTCATATAATTGACATACAATGGAAGCTTTGTTTTACCTAGGATGAGGTTTATGATATTTATATGTAATGTCCATCAAGAATTTGAAAATGCAACCTGAGTTGGTGCGTTTGTAGAGTTGCTCAAGATTTCTTCCAACTATCGGGAGAGATCGCACAAAGAAGTGAAATTTATAAAGGGGTGCGACCAATACGTTTAAGATTCTCAGAAATCGAAATTGATTCCATTTTTACTCCATGAATATTATGGGGAATATAAATAACACTTTTACGAGTGATTTAATTAATTGTTGTCATAATTTGAGTTCCTAGTTTCCTAAGTAAATAGAAAGCAATTGGAATAATCACAATCTTATTCAAACTTTTTCGTGTTAAAACGGATCAAAGTATGTAATCAAGAGCATGATCATAAAAATAACAAGAAAAATATCTAATTGCGAGACATGCCTAGCAATGGGATGTAAGTAATACTCATCTATCTGTTGTTGTTAGATAATAGAACGCTGATTACTAAGCTCACTTTGAAATGTTATAAACTGGAACATAGAAGTGGCAGTAAGGCCCGCGATATCACGGTTTGAGTGCTGTATCTATGGCCGCAGTGCCGGTAATGACGTCGTTGGGACCGACTCCCATTTACAGCGTAGTTCATATGAGAATAAGGGCTACCAACGTATACTCAACAACACGGCTTCAAAAACTAAGAAAAAATGTTTAATGCCAGTTTCATCACGCTAAAAGCGCTATTGTCATTACAATATGAAATTATTTTAGAGTATCTCCACTCTGTAATTGTTGTTATGTAATATATTATTAACTTATTTCCACCGTATTTTTTATCCAATAAAGGCTTAAAATCAATAAATTAAATTCTATACTTATCTTATACAACTACCATGGAGCTATTTTGTATTACCATATTATGATAAATTGAAACGTTCATATGTTACTTATAGATATACGAAAAGGTATTATTAATTTAGGATTAGAATTAATTTCTGAAACTAACACCCGATTTCTAAATTCATAAAATATTGAGCTGTGAGTGGAAGTGACAATGCTATGAGACGCCTCGCGCGAGATATCACAGCTCCAGTGTTATCTCGACAGCTGCGCCGGTAATGACGTTGTATTGAAACTTGGGCCCGACTCGCATTCAAAGCGATACTTGTGTGAATAAGGGCTTCAATCACAGTTCACACATTCAAAGGGAATTCACTTAAACGCTTTGATTTGTATTTAATTCTGATTCATTCCAAGACTTTACATTCAATGAATTCTATTAATTGAAGTTACGCTATTGTTCTCCATGTGAACAGAAAATCGTGAACATGAGTAATATAAGATTGTTAGTATTTTATTAAGAGTATGTATATCTAAAAGTTCTATATAATTATCAAATCATTGCAAATTACTACTACGTTCCTTCTAGCAATAGCATCCTACGAGCAACGTGCTTATAATTTTGTACGCGCAAACTATGACCCAAATATTTAAGTCTTTAGAGGCGGTGTAGCAAAAGGTGGAGTGATTAGACAAAAAACTTAAAAGTAGGCCACACCACAAAAGGATATCCCTTCTAAAAGGTATCCAAACCACAAAAGGGTATCCTTTAGCTTTTATATCGTAGGTATACCTAGATAGAGAACTGTACGGTGGAAAATTAAAATACCTGACCATAACTTTAGGTTCACCTCCACGGTTCGGTTTGCACGGTCATTTCCAGCGCGAGCGTGCAAGATATGGAATGAACTTCCTCCTGAGGCATTCCCGGAGCGCTACGACACGGGGTTCTTCTAAAAAGTACCAAAAGAGCTCTCCTCCAAAACCGGCGATGTTTTGGCCACTCCTCTGGTGTTGCAAATGTCCATGGGCGACCGTGACTGCTTTCCATCAGGCAGCCCGACAGCATCATCGTTAGGTTTAAATATAAAAAAAATCTTTAGGTCAGAATTTCGAAATTTTTACATGTCACAGAAAGATCATTAATGTTGATACTACGTTTTGTAGTCATAAATCTAAGACTAAATAGGATCATGCGCATTCCAGAGTCTTTTGGCCTTGAAGTATAACGAATTATCTTCCCTCTCTTATTATTTGTAAGACACTCGTACTCACAGGTCTGCCTATGGCTCCCCTACTATATTATAATTTCTCTATGGTCTTAAGACAATGGTCTTTAAGGGTATGTACAAACAGAAAAACACAACATGAAAAATGTTGCCGTCACCTAAAATTTTTCTTCTGTGTCTCGGCGCATTGTTGTAAACTGACATTTCATAACGTTTAATTTAAACCATGTAATTCTCTTTGCGGAAAAGCAAGCATAAATATTAATTGAATGTAGCATATCACGCGTATTATAGTCAAAAAAGTTATTAACTGAAATGGGTGTTATACGGAAAACAGTCCAATTTGTTCCACACGCGGTATTGTCTTATTTCGAACTATTTGCAGTTTTAACATCTGCTTCAAGCACCTCTCATAAAAAGTCTACGCCATTTATAATTGTAGCTTTATTAACCTTTTAGTGTACTTGTCGGTTAGTCAAAAAAGTTGCTACACTGACAACAGAATTAATTAAACGGTAGGACATAATGTAAACTTGGACGTAACATTATTGATTGATTCTTGATGGGATGTTGGCAAAAAAATTTAGAATATAGTCCAGGCAATTAGGCAGAGGAACAAAAAACTACAGTTGTGCGAGCTTGATTGGCAACCGATGAGATGGGTTTTGCATTGAATTGAGACCGGGTAGTTAGGCAAACGTTTTTATAGTGCCAAAACTGATCGCTTCCTAATACCTATCATGTTGTACATGATTGACGCCTTCAAATTTTAATACAGCTCGCATAAAATTAAACATACATTGTTTGGTTCAATTTTCAGCGATCCGTAATAATTATAATTTCAGTTTTCTTGTGCAAACAAATATCTAATGAAAACTAAATCATCACTCACACTAGCTCAATATCTATACTTAATTAAGACATTCTATCTTGTATAATATTAAGTGACGATTAATATTTAAATATGTCACTTATGTGGCGCAGCAATATACAGAAACAATATGTGCCTGTTCCAGAAAGATGTTTCGCTCTATCGTAAAAATGTTAAAAGGTTAATAAGGTACCTACGTCTATAAGGACCAAAAATTAATTCGTAACAATTCCTAAGTAAGTTTACAAACCGTATAAACTAGTTATTTTGATGAACAGAACAAAAAAAAAACACTTTTTTTTTGCAAAATACAGCAATATAACATATTGATACAGAACCCCATTGCGCGCATTTGCAGTAGAACACACACACTTGCGTAGAATATCTTGATATTTTTATTTCAAAATTAATAAATAGTCTTGTACTTATTTCAATAGGCTGTTTATCTACTTTTACTATTATTAAGTGTTGATTGCGAGAGGCAGCGACCGGCAAAACAATTATTGCAATTTCATATCACGTGTACCGTAGGCGTGATTGCTCTTGATTGTTGTCCACCCACTATGAATTTATTAGAAAACTGTATTGTATATCCCATTCAATTCAGTCCAGTGCCGTGTCTGGATTGTTTATTGGTCAATCCCCCTATTCATAAGCTATATTATAGAACATATTATAATATGGTATTTAAAACTTTTTATGTATGCTTTATAAGACAGTGATAATCTTGTTCTCATGAACAATGAATACGTGTGAACTTAAAATCGTCGGAAGACTGCACTTTTTATTTCCTAATAAAATATATTTTTGCAAATATCTCTGTGAGACGAGAAATATTTAAAATGATTTATACACCAATTATGAAGTTATATCATGGTATACACAATTTCCTTACCTCCTGGAAGAATCTCGGTAATATTTATCGTATCACGTAAAGACGATTTCATTTCGAATCATATGTCACGAATTTATCACCGTATATTATTTTATGTTGCAACTTATTTTGCAACGCTCAAGAAATCTACTAAGCTACAATCCAAGAGAAATTGCTTATGTTCACTGTGTTACGTGTAAAATTGTTTATACCATGCATTTTCATCTGAATAAATTAATTAAATACTTAATGAGTAACCATTGAATTTTGTGGATTCAACTTTTCAACTTATAAAGGTGCATTTACATATACATACATGTACGTGGTAGTGCGGCAGATAAAATAAAAATCTTCTATATAAAATATTTGAACGTATTTTCGAGTATGTCTACCGTACTACAACCGCACAGACACGGGCCGTATCTGTTAAAATATTGTATGGAAAAATTTGATTTTGTAATTTTATTTTTCCACGGTACGGTCGGTGTCTATACATGTAAAGTAAGCTTTAACTGGAAATCTGTTAGATGTGTTAAATGCGTAGCGATTAAAAACAGGTTTAAAAATGTGCGATATAAATCAAATTGCTGATGAAATTAGAAGACATTCGAAGATATAAATCAAACAGGAAAGCGCGTTGACTTGTTGAGTAGGTGTATTTATCAGAATTGCATAAGCAGGAGAAATAATGTCTTACAAATCAACTTGTGCCTTTGGTTTGATAATGTCATAATGATGTTAAACGGTTATAATATATTTCCGTTAGGCATCTTTCAAGCTTCCGATGGATTACGTGATTGATTATATATTTCCGTCACGCGTTATGTAAATATAAGTAATAGGAATATTAATAAAGAGCATATATAGGTGCAGTCAAATTTCAAATAACTATCATTAAACAAAAAGTTAATTTTTGCGAAAATCATTTAGTAAGCTGGATGCTGAATTATGCTTTATTCGTAACTAACACTGAAAAAGGAACTAATAATTATGCGTGTTTTATGTCATTCTATTTAAACATGATTTTTTACTTAACAAATGTCTTGATAGTTTCAAACGATAAATCTATGTTCAATTTAAATATAATCTCATCTTAATTAAAATATATTTACAAAAACTCACCACGTTTATTTGGAGGCAAGTGAACTTAATTTGGGTCTTCAAGGACGAAAGAAACTCTTCAGACCGAATAATCACAATTTCTAAATATAATTAGGACACGAAGGATCCAAAGGCACCGTCAGCCGCGAGGAGGACTGAAATGAAAATCGCGAAGCATGTCCTTAGTCTGCAAACAACGCGTGCTGAAGGACGCTCTGCTTTGTGATCTAGTTGCTCACCTCGCTGGACACGAGTACTTCACTAGAAATACACTTTACTCTTTAAAATGTATCCTCATTACCTTAAAGTTGAAATTTAAACGACTGCAGGTATGGCGCATGAAGATGGCGGTGTGGCAGCAGAGCATGAACCATGAAAAGATGCACTGAAGGTTGGTCAGAAGCTTAGCAAACATTTGTACCTATTTACATAATAAACGAGACGAATTACGTCAGTGAGTCATTACATAAAGTACTTTAAACTGTCTGTTGGACTGTACATCCGACTGTTCCATTTTAGGACCCTTCAGTAATTAAACCATCCTCGCATGCGGGCGATGTGATTTGAATGGCAGTATTGATGCGAGCAATCCGCTTTAGTACATTGAACTCGTTAAACAGTTTATAGAGTGAGCAAAACATGCCTAATGACGCGGAAAAAATCAAGATCATAGTTACGACGCATATTAATGTGTAGCAACAGGCATCGTAGCTTCCAAAACTAGAGCTAACGAACTGTGGTAATAAGACAAGTTTTTTTTAGATGTTATAAATACGCTTTATAAATATTCTTCGTTATACAGGTATATCGCTGTTCCTTGTTGAACAACGTTCATAAAGATTTGCAAATAAAGGATTTGTTTAGAAATAATGGGTTTAACCAACATTATCATACAATTATACATTGATACACCTTTATGTACTGGTTTAAAATATTTCCATTACCATGACTTTTCAACGATCTCGGAATATCTGATGACAATTCATAATTCACACGACTCTATTCTGCAAAAGAACTTGGAGAAATAATATTGTATTTCCTCCAAGCTAAAGAATAATACAAGAAGTATTTAATAGTTAGAAATTAAATGATCTGTACATGAACCGAAATTATATGATGGTTACACTTATTATTACGTTTTTATTTAAAAAAAAACGTAAATATTTTGTAAGTGATGATTCAACAAAAGTAAATAATGTTGAAATTAAATGTAAACCCTTTATGCCTCAACTTTCGAAAGACGTTGTTTATAGAGATTCTTTCGTCACTTCTTCTGCTTGAACAAAACTCCTTGCGAAGCGATGGTAGGTTATTTATTGACGACGTTCAACGAAGATTCGATTAAGAAATGTATATTGAACAAAAATACAGGATTGGACAGCAGCACTGTTAATGTATTTTATAGACATTGAAAAAATACATTATGCAATGAATTTTATTACCCAGCACCTACACACGAATTTGTTTAATTTGAAATCATTAATAATAGCCTACTCGACCCACATGATAATCCTTTTGCAATTATAATATTTTGCAACAACTGAGAAAAATACCATTATTAGAAAGTAATTAATTTGAAATCGAATGTGAAATATTTGCAAAGAAATTATGATATATTGCATACGTGAAAATTATTATGTAACACTTCTTGCAGTAATTGTTTTTGTGATTATGTTGACACATGCAATATAATGTCTATTTTATAATATATAGAACTTTAGTATTAGAAATTATTAGTCTTCCGAGATTTCGCCAAAGAGTAAAATAATTTCTGTTTAAAATTTTAAATCGTGATTAGAGTTGAATGCTGACTGATGTTTGAGAAGTGTTTTTTCTCATTGACATCTTTATAAAGTACAAAGTAAAACTATCAACATCTTGTATCTACGCAGTTAAAAAGATTACAACAATTACACTGACTATCTATGAACTTTATTTTTACCGACTTTAACAAAACCATGTAAGTTCAAGTCAAATAAAAATGATTTTGCCTTGGCGTTTTAAGTTCAAGCAAACACATAAATTAGCTCTTGTCAATATTGAATAAGGAGGCTGTTGGCACAAATTTGTCGCACAAAAAGATAACTTTCGCTATGTAATGTAGGTGATAGGTAAGGTAAGCGCTTTCCACTGTGGGTGTCAGAGTCCGTTCATTGTGTTCAGCGAAAGTCGAACAGAAACAAAAGGTATTACACACGGAACTGAGTTATTGCGAGATTTCGTACAAACATTGTATGCTCGCAAGTTACTGGGCTACGTAACGACCATCCTTATATTGAGTGTTATATATCGATACGTAGTTTACCGATCGAGTAAATTATCTTATCAATATTGTATAAATATATCGTATTGTTACATTCCCATATACATGAATATAAGCACTAAAATATTTGAGGTTTATCATCTTCGTAAAATAGTTGTTTTAATTGGATAATTAATGCTAACGGTAAACTTTATGAGTAATAACCAAATAACAGTTACCTCCGATAACAGTTTGACTGCAAAAGTGCCATCACATCCATCTCACTATGACCTAGACTATCCACTTAATACCGGTTTAAACAGTACAGATATTAGGTGTTATTGATGTTTCGATATATTAATAGATATTCACGGTAGTAGAGCCGATTTTTTGCCTTATAAAAGCCCTGTTAACATAATGTGTTTAAGGTATTTTGAAGAGTTTGGTAAACCAAAGAAACGAGAGGCATTCTTGCTCCGCTGAGATAGCAATACTGTGATCGATCTTGAATCAGTTGCAGATATTCATCGGACGGCACAATCACTAATTTCAGGTGGGCTGCATACAACTACAAGGGCTACAACATAAAATATCAATTAAGCAATGTTTATTATCTGCAGGAAGAATTGAAATATTCTTCAAAACTTAGTCACAAAATAAATTTATTCTACTTTCTCTATTACATTTGTAATGTAAATATTTTCACGTACAACTATTACTTTTCTGTGGTTACCATCGAACAATGCCGATACAATGTGTGAATTTATCATACATATTTACAAGGAGAGAAACTTATTATTTTTGCCGCAAATTTACAAATTAAACACTGATGTTCCTAAGGTTTATAGTCTTCTATTGAAAGTAATATCAATAATCGGCGACATATTGAGTAAATACACAGTAAATAATGAAATCAAAGAATCTGAATCATTTACGCTGGAACATTTTAGGATGCTGATATGGCGGCTCTTATATAAGATTTCGTCGATATCGACAAGTTCCAGTTTTACAAAAATAAAAATATTAAATTGCAAAGTAATGGGATCTTATATGTTCTTATTATATCTATTAATATTTACTATTGAAACCTTATTGGTACACAACCATTATCAGGTAAACTAGACTGCATTTTCAAACTAAATCAATATCGTATTCCATATACTGATAATAGAAATATATGATAATGACATAATATACCTTCTAAGTAAACTAGGTGTCTTAGTGAAATAGAAAATGATGGAGCAACAAACTGTTGTATTAGAGACCCAAGACCTTCATTTAATAGACTTCTACGTAACATGATTACATATTAGTTTGCAGGGCTGGCCGCTGTAATAAATATTCATAAGTATCATAAACTAATATGAATATTTATCGTGTCTGCGTGTTTGTTTTAACTAAGCGGATCAGTGATCTGTACCATTCCCATCTAAATTAGATATCTGAAGTATCAGATAACTTTAATTTATGCCCATAATCATCCATACAAAGAGTGTGTTACATATCTTTCTAATACAATACAACAATATATAAAAGAACGAAAAGTGTGTATAATGTCTATACATTATCTATTATTATAATAATCACTGAGATTTAAAAAGGACAA
>DWNY01001877.1:0-11865 GCA_018250635.1 Telegonus apastus
AATATATATATTTTTTTTTTCTAATTTCAGAATGTTTTGAATATGTTTGGAGAGCAAAACTCGGTAGGCTTTACGTTGAACGAGAAATTGATTGTAAGTATGATTTTTAACACCTAAGGAAAAATATTATGGAATCGTTTTAGCGCAATTATAATGTACACTTAACGTGGAGTATAAAAACACATTAACTAGTGGACCCGCTATAATGATCGAAATTAAAACTAAAATCATAATGTTGCATAAAAAAGTTATGGATCTTGGATACAAAATATTATTGGGGCAGACATATGTTCTCTTCAATGTCAAAGATCATCTAAAAATCCAAGAAAGATTGGAAAAAAATAGAATCGATGCACGTTGATACCAACCATACATTTTGTGTGTTATGTTTTTAAATTGCCGATTGTAAAACACTGCGAAAAATGCTAAACGTGTATATTTTTTTCACAGGTAACGTAAAACATGGGCTACATCCAATTTTAGGTGGAAAGAATGCAAAATTAAGTGATTTTGCGCACATGGTTGGTATAATTATGACAAGATAATATTTACATATTTTAAGGATAATCTGAAAAAGTTAGAACCAGGTCTGCTTTTTACAAATATATATGAAAAGTATATTACCATATCATGAGGTTATACGGTACCTATCTACTAACTTCGCGGATTAGCAACGAACGTTGGTATCATTATCGTACTATCGTACGTATCGTAATTTTTTTTTGTCGAGGGGGAAATCTTCCAAAGGTACTCTCTGGATGTCCTCGGCGCTACGAAGAGGACCCCGGGATTTTAGGAGGAACGTAACCGAAGTCCTCTGGGCGCACTGCCCCATCGGGCTCCACCCGGGCTAGCTTAATGCTCTTCGCATCGTCCAGTGTACGACGGTAAGCTGCCACACTACCGCCGTCGTTCCCCGGGTCGCTGGATGAACGAGTTCGAACTCTCGCTGCCCGCAACCCTGGAAAAAGTAGAATACCTGCATTTTGGATAATGCAAGTATCGTACGTTGGTATCACATAGTATAATACAACGCATCTAATTCTCTATTATCGTTGTTCTATCGCAGAGATGTGTTAGTCAGTTTTTCATATTAATAAATTCCAGGGCGCTTTAGGATGGGAAGCTGTAAATGGAACTTGGATCTTCAAATGCGGCGGATCGCTCATTAGTTACAAGTTTGTATTGACAGCTGCTCATTGTGCAAGAGTTGCAAGAAGTGACACTACCGTTAAGGACTTCCAACCGAAAATCGTCAGACTTGGCGTAGTTACTATAAATAAGGACAGATTAGAATTTTTGGTACGTACCTAGATGTACCACGAAGGTAACAGACCTAATGAAGTATTTGAGATAATCATCAAACAACAAGAAATGGCATGACATTTATTCTGAATCATAATATCGAAAATTTCGGACCACCTTACATTAGTAATATTGGGTCCACCATCGCAAATAATGAATAAGCTGTTGGTGAAATTTTCAGGATGCATCGACCTCTCCAAATGACGCGAATATCAAACAAATCATGCAACATCCAGAATATCGCCCTCCTCGTCGATACTACGACATTGCTCTCATTGAACTGGAAAAAGAAACAGGCTTCGAATGGGTACTGCATCCTTCATGTCTTCATGCAAGCTTTGATGTACCAGAAACGGCTTCTGTAACTGGATGGGGAGTAATTAATTTGGGTATGTTTCTTATTGTTTATTTAGGGAATAATTAATTTGGAATGAAATTATGAAGTATACCTATGGCAAAGCTGTTCATGTATACACGCGAAAAAAAGCCAACAAACAAAACCATCAAATTTAAGGGGCTAATGTGGGAAAGTCGAACGTATCGTCTAGACGAAAAGGAAAGAACCAAACATTAGTGGAAGATAAGGATATTTCTGGCAAGGAAGATATTTCTAATCGGAGTGTTTGGCGTAACCCTTTTTATGTCGCACTGCTGGGCATGGGTTTCTTTCTTGGAGCTTGGAGCTCCCTTCAACAATAAAATTATGAACATGTACCTCCGTACATGTTAATAACTAACCCGTGTCGGATGTTTTCAAACCCGTCAACCTTTCAAATATGCCTTGCGACGAGGATTAACGACTGCTATGCAGCAATAGTAACAGGGAACAACTTCGTAATGTGCCCTCCGATGCACGGAAACGCGCATGCGATTTTGCCACTGGCGGTAATCCATCCATCTGCCGACCGCACCCGATGATTATTAACTTGTTACATTTATAAATTCATCATACTCATCATAATGTCTCATCTCGAGTGTTAAACATCACAAATGTTTCCAGTTACTCTAAAAACTGCACCAATTTTACAAGTAGCCCAAGTGAACGTTATAGAATCCTCGAATTGCGACAATTTACTCCGACTAAGGCGGAATAGACACTGGAATGGCGTAACTCAACATCAAATATGTGCGGGACATCTGTCAGGAGGCATCGACACATGTCAAGTAAGAACTTTTACAATTTAATATAGCCGAACCAAGAACCTTTTACGCTCAAATGCATTCTATAGTTTGCAAGCAGCAAACATACAGTCCACCAGACTGTAAGTACCATTGCCGCCTACGAACATGTTCAATCAACCCGAGATAAGATCAAAATCCTAGAGGAGTGAGGAGTAAGTTAAAAGGCCTTATTAGGCAGAAATAGGTACGGTCCACCACTGTCAAATAATAAAGTAGAACCCTTTGCGCTCAAATACAGCACAATAACTTCACTTAATGCCTTGTAGATGGAGTATGAATGTCATTGTCTGATTTCTAGGATGTGGTAAAACACTAAAACAGACACATTCAATTTACATATAGGAATGTAGTCTTTGTATTAATTTCATAAATTCATCACGTTTCATATATTGTTTCTCTATTCGTGAAAGTATTTATAGAATGGGTTTTCTGCAATGCTCAGTTAATGCTGTAAACGTTTTTCTATAGATTAAATACTAGTGTAAATAAATAAAAAGTCATGATACCTAACTTTTAAAATAAACTTGGTGAAAATGAAAATAATAGGTTTATGTGAAAACAAAAAACCTAATTTGACCATAAAAGCCTGGACTAACCGTACTCAATCTCTTCCTTAAAATTTCAGGGCGATTCTGGAGGGCCACTTCAGTACTTGATAGGCGAAAACCCTGGGCCATATCGAAATCCAAATACATGGACAGTACATCGAATCGTCGCCGTAACCTCATTTGGCTACGGCTGTGCTCGGGTGAACACTCCTGGAGTCTACACAAGAGTAGCCAGCTTTTTGGACTGGATAGAGAGCATTGTTTGGCCGGAAGACAGAAACATTGCCTCAAAAATATTCCCAGATTAATTACCTACATTACAATAACAACAGCAAAGTTTTTATAAAATATCACCTATGTTAAAACTCCTCAAAGTTGAATAAAATCATATCAAGGTATTTCATGTGTAAGCAAATTTGGTATAGAAAAGATTTATTTAGGAAAATAGTGCAGAAAGTTTGTTTAAATAATATGTTATAGTATTTAGTTAACTCCTGTAAGGCGATGTGATCATGACTGAAAGCGGTCGTGGTCAGGTAGTTTCAGTTTCAGTCTGGGACTAATTTATGTGTATTCAAGATTGTAAAAATACTTTGATAGTGTGATGTAGAATGGTGACATCTCTTGATGAGTTACGAAAAGTTGCCACATCACAACCGAATGGAGATCGATATCTTCATTGATCACTAGAGGACAGATGATGATACCTTCTCAAGAATGTTACACTGTGCCGATGTTTTGATACCTTTTTCAAAAAAATATGGATCAGCTCTCCTTCACAACTAACATCCCACCAAACAATCACGGAAGTCGAATAATGTATAAATACGGCCATTTTATTAATTAAATCATTGCTCAATTTTTTTTATTTTTTATCCGTAAACAGTTTTTTTTCTGAATTCCCTGCTAAGAAGCTATTTCAATGTTACCTCCCTATTCTTTTTTAAATTATCAGTTAAGAAATGACCAGAGCGACTTTTATAGGCTGCAAGACATCTTTTAAAATACGCGACATGGTTCTAGATACTATCTTTATCGCCCGAGACAAAATCTTTGCTTTCGTACAGGATTTCTTCGTATTCTTTCCCTTACTGCTTTGATAGCCTTTTTCGCACGAACACTACGTAGACGGCCAGGTCATTTTGTCAGGAACAGAGGTGGTTTCATTGTAGGCACCTATAAATAACCTCGTACACAAACATTTGACTAATACCAAAGTATGGATTTAAACAAACAAACAAAATATTTTACAATATATTCAAATGAAAATAAGAAAAAACAATGAACAATCGTATAAAAATTACAGATTCCAAATTCAAAAGTAATATTTTGTTATTTTTATTGTCACATTATTTATGACCAGACTAAGTACATACCTACATACGACCCAAGCTAATAAAAGCCTGTTAAAAAATAAACTACCTACTGTAAATTATGATGATTATTATGTTGTGTTATGTTATTTAATGTCTACATCGGAACTTTGAGTGTTTGCGTAACTAAACGTTATCGTCATTGACATTGAGTAAGATAACATTAACTATCTATAATTATTATGTTGTTAACAGGGAATATGAAATATGACGTTAATATATAAATTATTAATTCCAAGATATGTACATAACAGAACGGAATTTTATTCATAGCTTCAAGGAAAAGTACGTATATTATCTTATAGCGTTACGTTAAAAGTTCGGCCGACAATTCCATTTAACGCATAAAATACAGGGAAAATAATGATTTTAGATTACGTAACGTAGTAACGTAATCTAAATTTGTTTAACGTTAACAATTGTTCACGTTAAACAAATTTAGATTTAAAAAAATAGTAGTAATATTAGTCTCTAGGAGTCAATGTTAATTGATTAATAACATTATTAATTGTTGGCACTAACTAACTGGCTGGGTAGAATATGATTCCGTAATCTACAGTTTACCCTAATAGTAGGTATACTTTTGTCACTAGATGTTGGGGAGCCATATCCACCATAAACAAACGTTTTTTCTTCGCCAGCTTTCCGTCCACCCGTGATGCTTCGATCTATTGCAAAATTGATCACTGGGTTTAACAACTACGTTTTACACTAATATAATAACTTTTCAAAGGGCCCATAGACCTGTGACTTGCGAAGGAAGGTGGGTGACCGAAAGTCAGTCACGTCAGTGGTGGTTTTGTCATTTGGTAGCCGTCTTTAACCCTCATCGGAGGCCTTTGCACGATTTGAAACATCCGGCACTGGTTACTTATCCATTTCCCTATCACCTACACGCAATGGAGCAGTGTGGTGGTGTACGCTTAAAACCTCCCGCAGTTCAGAGAAGATACAGGGAAGATCGGCGCCAAGCATTGGGAGATAAATGGGGTTGCCGCGGGCTGGGAGATAAAAACGGTAATACCTACCTATTTTAATAAGTAGTCAGAACAATATGTTGAAAACATATCATGACTCAAGTTGCTCGAATCTATGTAGGTATTTATAGTTTTCCTGTGTTAATGGAATATTCTGAATCAATTATTTATTTTAAGTATCGTCAAAATAAATCCCCGTAGTTCAGGTCTTTACTTATGCATAATTGATTGCACATATGTATATGCACGTTGTGCATAACTTACTGTGTTTGTTGAATGTATTAATTTAGTACCGAAAGAGAAAAATGAATAATTTAAAGTAGGTAAAACACGTTTTAATGAGATTTTATCTATATATTTTTTTTACGTGGATTAAATAGGTTACCTACTGGCAAATTGTCTTTGAATATTAACGAAATATACAAACTATTGCACAAAGATTAACCACTTATCAAAATTACTTAAAAATACCTGTCTAAAATTTCATTTAGGTGTAAAAATTGCGCTTACGTACCTACTTACTGAATTCATGAAAGTAATAGTTCTCAGTTAACTATAAGTGGCATAAATAGTTTAGGGTCTCGATGACCTAGGCAGACTGGACTAGCTATATAGAGCAGGTCGGCTGGCGGTGACATTGGCCCGGTGACCCACTACAATGTTTTGCTCTACACTCGTTTACGATCTTTATCACCCAGCTATCATATCGCCCGCTTATCGCATAGTTTCAATTCCGGACATATTCTCATGAAATTATTATCTATGCTCTGTTTAATAATTGCCTCGGTTTAATCACTGTCATGTTCTCACATACGTTTATTCATAGTATACGTACGCGTCGTGATTGCCGTGAGAATCGGCGAAAACAATGCAATATTACTAATTAGCCTGACAATGATTTTTAAATCGAAAATCATTAATATCAAATAAAATGAGATAGATTCGTTAATTGCATAATTTCGCGTTCTCGTTAACTCGGATCGTTATGAGTATAATGAGTCGATTTCGTAACGTTTTGGAGACCCTTAAATTACGGTCTCGAAAGTTTTCGTGCCGATGGGCCGGAATTTAGGTCCATCTGATGTAATGTTCAAACCGGTTCGTAAGTAGTTAGAAAATTATTCGCTTGTAACCAGCTATTGACCCACTGACACAGAAACGACAGCAGAAGGAAAACTACTTAGTTGTATGTCACAATCAACGCGCGCCGGATCAAAAGGCGATAACATTCGATGGTTGTGATTTATACTACTATAATTTCATATTCGGTTAACATTAGGAAGGTATTTACTATTTACTATTTTTGGCAACGTCCAATCTACTGATTAGGGTTAGGTTAGGTTAGCCGATATACTGTTTTGAGTTTCAATTTGTTTTTTTTTTACTGTAATGGCTATTTTTTACTTTGCGAAGCTTTGTAGAATCCCTCATTACGCTAATACCTCTAATGTGGATTAGTAAAGATGAATCGATTAGTTTCATTAGGAACCCTATTGTGTCTTCATTGCAGCTTCATTACGAATTATATGGAGATACTAGGTTCTTTGTGTGCCGTTTGAAAACCAGCTGATGACCTTCCACAAGATAAAATCCTAACGCCCATATAGATATGCACCTACCTAGCAGTTTTTTGTAAATAAAATCTCTTTACACAAGTCTAACACCGTAACAAAACAAATATTAGTCTGTAAACATAACGGCCAGTTCGATTTTCATTAGCAGTAAATGTTGGAGACAGTCCAAATGTACAGCTCTAGTTGTTACAGCTTAAAATAGCTCCCACGAGCAGGTATTTTATCACGACCTATTTGCGTTGGGACAGATGTCGAGTCCTTTAAACCTACTCGCAATGGAATGGGGTTTTATTAATACCGTGTTGTGCTTTTGTTATGAATAGTACGAATTCTTGCGCGTTTATCAACTTCGTATACATGGAATCATAGATCAGATTCTCTTTGTTTCGTTTATTTACTAACCGGTTTCATAGTGTCTACTCCACCGCACGGCATATAACATAAACGAGTATTTATACCCATAAATACAGGAAATGTTAATCGTAATGGCTTTACGCTTTAATTTATTAAACGGTCTCATTTGTAATCGATGTACGAATGGAACGAAGTAAATTCAATACAGGAAGTGTATGTATATAGTAAATCGGTCGCTCAATAAACAATGCGGATCTAATAATAGAGGGCGCTAGAGCGAGCTAAAAAATAGAACGCGAAATGTAGGCCACAGGCGCGCCCGCGCATCGCTTGCTAGTGATATCACGGAACTCGACGAATTCAGTGCATGCTATACTTGTCATGGGTATGTTTAACATACACAAACCATAACAAATATAGGTTTTCCTTATAACATGGAAGTAGCAAACGAGCATGCAGTCCAACTGATGATAAGTGGCTACTGGCCACTTATCACAATCTTCAGACTAGAACACCGTGGCGCTAAACACTACTGTTATTGGGCGGAAACATACGTGGCGATGGTACCGCCGGAGACGACTCACAATGGGTTCTAACACCTATTAAGGTCAAAGACATTCTCGCATCTGATATGCGATGACTTTCACCATCAACAATATCTTGAGAATTTTATGTTGTTGCTAGTGCATGTTTCTGGTCTGTTTACGAGCATTAGTCTCATTGATAAGTACATTGCACTGGCCAAATGCGAATTAATAGCCGTCACACACTCCTGATAACTTTTTCTTACAACCCTTAGGCTTGTTGGACTTCCAAAACTGTTTTCTCATAATAATAAGTTTCGATTACGAAATGAACTTTGAAAAGTCAATGAAGCATGACTCGGATTCGAATCACACATCCCCCGATTGAAAAACCGATCGTCTATCCTATACTCTTTTTGATTTATTGCCGGGTTGTTGAAGGTTTTCCGCCTTAAACAGGTATCCTAGGCCGTGGGAGCGACGTCGGGTTATGTGGGATTTCTACCGCACTAAAAACCCCCGGGTGGCCGTTCTGAGCGCTGCATTGAGGACTCCGGGATCTCCGACGGAACACAACTGAAGTCCGTTCGAGCTCCCACTCTTGCCGCTTGCAATCCTGGAAGCTCCTTTTAGTCACCTCTCACGACAAACAAGGGATACCGTAACCCTATTCTGGTCTCGGGACTACCGGAACAATCTGCCCATAATCGCTACTGCATTGCTAGTGATACCATGGAACTGACGAATTTAGTGCATGCTATGCTGTATACGTATATCTGTCTAGATTTTTACACAACCGTTAACAAATATTGGTCATACGGATGCCGTGATATTCTCATGCCTATTAGCGATGACTTTCACCTTTAAGAATGTTTTGAACATTTTTATCCTGTTACTAATACTTTTCTGGTGATATCGTGATATTTATTTCATTTTCCGCTTTCTATAAGGAGACGTAGGTGTAGTAAAATATTAAATACATTTTCACGTCGTGTGGTTGTATCAAAACGGAACTGTTTTTAATACTTACTCTAATTTAGCATTGATAGTGATGTTCGTTCTTTACTTCTTTACATACTAAAACCTATTTCTGCGCATGACTCTTGAAAGGAAAGGAAGTCGAAAATAGAGAAGATAATAACAAAAATATATAAAGCATTGTAATTCTAAACAATAATTTCATTTCACCACTATCTAGGTTAGATGCAATTCGCATTATAGTAGCATAATAAATTTATTCCCGGAACCCAGCCTTCTCAGGTTGGCCTTGCGCATCAGTGGGGATTAAAATAGATGTCAGTCATTATGAATGAGCTAGTCAATGACAGCGATATATTATATATTCCTAATATATTGACCAGAGAGTTCTCATTTAGTTGTTATAATATTATGAATACACAGAAACAATATTAATTAGCAAACATGTTTCTTTAGAATGATCGTTATTAATCTTACCTCGTTGGTATAAGATGTTTATAATATTCAAAAAGCGATCTCTTAATAATACAGAAACGGGACAGCATCTTTTATGATAACGACCAAGAAAGCAATCCAATCCGATAGTGCGTTTTCCGTGTAGTATGTTATATTGCTACAATTAAATGCACCCCACCCCTATCTGAACCGGCGAGGGACTAAAGGCTCGACGCAATTTCCCTTCCCTACGTCCCTCATACAGTCCATTGATAGGCGCTATGTATTCGGACAACTATTTATACAAGTATACGTTCGCATGTGTTGTCGTTTATCGCGAAACGTACTGGGGCGGGAAGATTAATGATCTTTGAAATTGGGTTCGTGAACTATTTTAACGCGAACTTTATGATATAGTAAACAAATTTATCATTTGTATTTCGTTCCAAACGTTTGAAGGTTGAGAGTGTTTGGTTTTTTGAAAGGTATATTTCAAACTGTCGTGTAACCTGTCCAATTTAAAGAGGGCGCTGTTGACGTAAACCTGTATTTAAATAGGATAGGAATCTACCTACATTTTTTTTAAGTACATACATAGGTATATAAGTCGTAAACGAGCAGTCTTTGACTATATACTCTCCAGATAGATCTAGCGTTACTTTAAAACAGCGACAAAAATAGTCACTAACAGTTAGTCTCTAAATCGCTAATGTTTATAACAGGCAACTATATTGTCCAATCAAAATGGCTTAATTGGGGTCTACCTAATCGTCAATGTCGATCATGGACACCTGAAATCCAGACCAGATAGAATTAAAACGCTACTTAAGGTTGAATACAGTTGCGTTGCTAGACCTAAGTTAGAAGTGCCTCATGTATGTATGTTCCCTTACCACACCCTTAACAATACGTAGGATCTCGTGTGCCTTACCAAACAAACCTAAACACCTTGTCGTGGAAGGTAATACAGATAATTTAACAGTATATTTAGCTAGTAAGTATTGAGGTAAGTATCATACGGCGATCGCGCGTGGAATGTGCTCACCCGCGCTCTTGTTTCGAGTGCATACGTGTCTCAGAGCATCCATCTAACGTTTCTCTCGACACGACGCTAAGAATTCATTCCAGTTCAGTTTCATTGCAGCTCGATAACATCACTGTTATGAGCTACATTTCTGTCTCACAGTGAAAGTTGACTTTTACATCAATTAGGCATGTAAATTCAATACGGGCGCATCGACAATGCATTCTCACTGGTTATATACGAGTGTGAGCCGATTTAAAGTAAACACGTTTATAAAATACGTTCCTTACAATAAATTTGAGCGAAAATTCTCAGTAAATATTATCTCGTTACTGGCAGGATTCTAAATAAAACACGGACGCAAATAAAACTTGAGATCATGAGGCACTTCGGAAACCAGCTTATCTTGAAGCAATTGTATCGGTTGCCTGAGTTAACATGTAACATAATATGCATGACACATAGCAATGGATGACGTCACATGAGGCTAATATATTGAAAAACATCGCGGAGTCACATTTCGTCGAAGACAAAAAGTGGCGGACTTACGATTCACCTTGTTTCGCGCGGCACGAGGGCAACGACCCCGCACAGCTGTGAGCGTTTGTGTACGTAAATAATGTGGCGTATGCACTGCACACTAGTACGTCTCCGCGTGCCGATGAAAAATCGGTTTATATACAACATTCGGAATCTTTCTCCAAATTAATTCTATTTTGTTTGGCAATCCTTGTCCTGATCATCTCTAATTAAGAGAGGCTTAGAACTTAATATACCATTATCCATTGTTGTGAAAGCGGTATTAAAAAGATACCAGTTTAATTGTCAATTATAATCATTATGCTTAAATTATTATATAGTTAAATTATGTCAATGCTAAAAAGGAAACTTTAATAAATTTTGCCACATTTATAACAACAATAATAAAAACTATGAGTAAAGTTCAATCCCTTTGAACTGGGCTTGATAATGCTTGTTATAAATAACGTTCGGAAGTAGGTAGGTACAATAATATAATAGCGGAATTGACCAGTTCATTTTAATGTACAATATAAATTCCTGCATTAAGTAACTTTGTAGTAATATAACTTATGTTGGTAAAAAGAGGTGTCTAATGACTTGTTTTTCGTATTTCGGTTTTAACATAAGGGTAAAGGAAGCAACGATTCGTTGCGCATTTCCTCTTTACGGTTTTTAGGATTTTTTATGTGTAACTTTACGGTTTTCGTCTACAATAACGAATGCAGTTATTCCGCTAGTAGTTTTGAATTGCAAATATAATAACTATTGTAAATCAATATTAAATAAATCCTTTTAACATTCAACAACGTACCTATATTAAGCCGTTACGAATATAAGATACACAACACGCCCGTTCTGTTTTTATTCAGTAAATCGCTTTACAAGTCAATCCACATGATGTGCTGAATCGTTTGGCGAATATGGGTCAATGTCCGTGCAGGACTTGATAGACTATTCAGACTTAAAACAGCTGTGTATATTCATTATTTTCTCTGACGGCAATCGAACGTAATATACAAAACTGACCGCGCGAAGTCGAAATCATTTTTATTCTCTATTTGAAAAATAT
>DWNY01001878.1:0-11863 GCA_018250635.1 Telegonus apastus
GGTAGTGTTTAAATCAATATATATATATGTATATATATATATGAATACATACATGTATATATTTATTTATGTGTGTCAATTGCGAAGGGTTTTATGACGAATGAACGTCCTTATAACACCCTATTTTGATTACATAAGTCTTAAACTTATTGTATTGTATTTGATCGTTCAGCCAAGTTGATTGAACTAAACCTAATTAGACTTTTTGTATTTGTATTATAAATAAACAAATAATAGTTTTATATTGTTTTTAATAGGTAGGTACTTAACTATATACAAACGCAATACAGTAAAAGCTCCTTATCCTTCAGATCGTTTCAAGGAAACGTAACAAAATCATAGGTATTAAGGGAGCCCTATTCCATTTGCAATTTCTACAACATCAATATATTCAACAAATTTTGAATTAGAATAGAATCCACGGCTAAGAGATTGTTAGTCGTAAATACAGGAGCTGGGTTGCGCTTTTTAACCGACTTCCTAAAGGAAAGAGGTCAATTCACCCGCGAATATTGTAAACGCGAATAGGGAAACCGTCAATAGGGAGCTTTGACAGTATTATGATTACTGTTGAAGTGATCGCGTGTTTGTAAAAAATCTCGCCTGTTATGAGCTTTATCAACAAACTGGTCTAATCTCCGGAATGGCTAAACTAATTGTAAGGGGACTCTCATTGGAAGATATATTAGGTTGTGGAGCAACACATGGGTTACCTTTTACCCTAAAATTTCTGCGACGTCGGGATTTACGCGAAATAATACTTTGTGACAAAACTGATTTCGGGCACAGCTAGTACTTACCTTTATAAAATCAATAAAGTAAAAAAACAATAAAATGTGCATGGCATAAAACTACTAATGTTACTTTTATGAAACAACTGACACGAGAGAACGCATGGGAGGTGGTGGTGGTACTAGCGTAAACTGGCTTGCTTCGGTTTTACTCACTTTATCTATTATTGCACTACTATAAATACAGAAACGTCTTCAAACTGATTTGTCCTTTTGTCCATGTTTTTTACTAGTTCTTGTATTGTTTAAAACGTTTGTTTATAACTTTGTGTACGGTCGAATGTTACTTACAATATTGAAATAGGTGTATCGTAAATGCATGAAGCGCTGTAATATTCAATGTTGAATAAAAGCTGAATAAAGGCAAATTAATTGTGCTTGCGATACATACGATTTGAAATCGGTTCAGCATTCTTCCACGCAGAAAAAAATTCCGAAATTTGTATACAAATATTTGGGCTGAAGTCATCGGAACTGTAGTTTGTGGTGTTTTCCTCCGAAGTTGGTATTATAAGTATGAGCGAAGAAGAATCAGTAATAGTTCGCCTTAATATTAGCTCGTTAATAATATCATCAATTTTATTATCACTAGCAGAATCATTTACAACTAAAATGGGATCATTTATTATTTCCTGTGATAATTTCTCAAATATTTGTTGGTATAAATCAGCTTCAGGCAGCATGTTTGAGCGAGATGTGTGAAATATGAATATATCACGATTAAAATTCTTTAAATCAGCGTTAGATTTGCTGTAAAATCGTTTATCGTATAAATAATTTTCATTCGAGTCATCAGACGACCATTCATATATACAATAGTAGTCACTGAAAAACAAAGTAAGGATCGTTCGTATAGTATCTACCTATATATATATAGTATTATGTAATGCGAGAAACTATTCTCAGAAAAAGCTATCATGAAATTTTGCATGACGATAAATTTCATGAAAAATATTCACACAAATAAAGAATATATTTTTACATTACTCGTGTCAGTGCTGTCCGTGGGAAGTTATATATCATATGTATAATATAAGATAATATAACATTTAAAATTTGGTTACAATAACGTAATTATAAATTATTACTTACGAATTATGCGTTGTACTGAAGATGCTTCCACTTTGTTGATAATTAGCATTTTTTATATTGTCATCATTAAATGTATAAATATTTTGCAAAAATGTATCATCAATATCATAAATGGAGCTAGTAAAATAATCGGACGAATAAAGAGATACGAAACTAATCGTGCTTGAAGCTGCACCTTCTATGGTTTCTGATGAAAAAGTTAAGGAACTGTCTGTTCTTATTAAATATAGCGACTCATTTGATTCAGAGGTCCAGGTCTTGTAGTATAGACGATCTATACTACAAATCGATGCGTTTGAGCTAATTGATGCGAAAGTTCTAGTAGAAGTTTTTATAAAGATAACAGTATTTTCTTTAACAAAGCTACTTTCTTCTTCGTTATTTTCGTCATTATTATTATCAAACGTATCATGTTGAGGACATTGAGATAATGAAACCGATTCATTTGTATGGTTGGAAAGTTTGTTTGACCTATCATTTTTTAAAATGTTTTCATTACTTAAATTATTACTAAATCTAGGACTCAACGCTTTGAAAGCTCTGTGATCGTTAGTAAATTTGTTGAGAATTGGATTTACATGAATATGATTGTTCTCAAGACTTGTTGAATGAAAATTTGGTATGATCACACTATTAGAAGATCCCGTAGAGAGATAAGGTAAAACCCCTGTCATTCTTCCTACAGTAACTTTAATCCCCTCATTATCTGTAAATACACCGCCTTTTACACCTGGAAGGCACTCCTCAGGACATGGACAAAGAGATGATATATCAGGCGATGTTACTCTTATTTTTACATAGCTGTGTTTAAATCTTATTTTTTTTTTATCACAACCACAACCCCGGTCACAAGTTGTTGTTTTGATAATATCTTCGAATTCTTCAACAATTCCTGCTTTTGCACTTCTCTTCGATGCTGTAACTCCAACTTTCTTTGTTTTTGTTTTTATTTTGCCTTTCTTTTCTGAAGGGGTAGGTTCTGGAGGGAGTCCTGCAAGTTTTCGGACTTTTTGGACTAATAATTTTTCAGATGGCGTACTACCTTCTGGCATAGGGAGTCCAGCTTCAGCTAATCCTTTTAGTATTTTCTCTTTTTGGGCGGGAGTCTTCCCTTTTAGGGGCGTAAGTATTCCTTCAGCTTTAGCTCTTTTAAGTATTTCTTTTTCTGATAGAGTTTTTGCTTTAGGAGGTATCCCATATTCCGTTTGAATCTTTCTAACCATTGATTTTTCCGATGGTGTCTTGCCTTCAGGTAAAGGGAGACCTGCTTCAGCCATTTTCTTGAGGATTTTTATTTTTTTTTCTTTTGGTTTACCTTCTAAAGGTGTTAGTATACCTGCAGCCTTTGCTTTACGTATTTTTTCTGACGGTATTGTAGCTTCTGACGGTGGAAGGGTAGTAGCTTTTATCTTAGCTATAAGAGCTTTTTCTGAAGGTGTTCTACCTTCTGGTAGAGGCAAATTCATGTCGGCTTGACGGCGAAGAATTTTTTCTTTCTGAGATGGTGATTTGCCTTCTAATGGGGATATAATACCAGCTGCTATGGCTTTGTTATACTTCTCTTTAGATGACGGTGTTTTTGGTTCGGGTGGCAAACCAACTTCTGCCCTAATTTTATCCATAATTTTCTTTTCTGAAGCTGTCTTTGCTGCTGGCAAAGGTAATCCTTGCATTGCTAATGCTCTTAGAATTTTTTCTTTCTGTTCTGGTTTTTTTCCTTCTAGCGGCGTGAGTAGACCTGCTGCTTTGGCTTTGCGAATTTTTTCAGATGGAACTTTAATTTCAGATACTGGTCGAGTTGTAGCTTTTATTTTTGCTATCAAAGCTTTTTCAGAAGCAGTTCGTCCTTCAGGCAAAGGCAAACCCATTTCTGCTTGGCGGTGAAGGATATTTTCTTTTTCTGCTGCCGATTTTCCTTCCAATGGTGTTATTACTCCAGCTGCTATAGCTTTATCATATTTTTCTTTCATCGAGGGACTTTTAGGTTCTGGTGGTAAACCTACTTCCGTTCTTACTTTTTCCATTAACTTCTTTTCCGAAGCTGTTTTCGCTGCAGGTAGGGGCACACCTTGTAATGTTAATCCTTTTAATATTTTCTCTTTTTCTTTTTGTGTTTTGCCTTCCAGTGGAGTTAGAAGTCCGGCAGCTTTTGCTTTTCGTAACTTTTCTGATGGAATTTTTATTACAGACGGCGGTTTTGCTATAGCTTTGACTTTTGCTATTAAAGCTTTTTCTGACGAGGTGCGTCCTTCAGGCAAAGGTAAACCTACTTCGGCTTGACGTCGAAGAATCTTTTCTTTTTCTTGTGGTGTTTTTCCTTCTAAAGGAACAATAATTCCGTCTGCTATCGCTTTGTCGTATTTTTCTTTAGCCGATGCAGTCCAAGGTTCCGGTGGTAACCCGACCTCTTCTCGAACTTTTTGCATTAACTTTTTTTCAGATGATGTTTTTGCTTCTGGAAGAGGAATCCCTTCCATAGCTAAGCCTCTTAATATTTTTTCTTTTTGCTCAGGACTCTTACCTTCAAGTGGTGTTAAGAGCCCTTTAGCTTTTGCCTTTCGTAATTTATCTGATAATGGTACTTTTTTAATTGATACCTCCCGTTCTGATTCTGGTGTCAAAATTCTACAAATACATTCATCACTGGGACCTTTACCTTCTGTCATAACTTTAATAGTCTTTTTATCTAGTTTTTCAATTTTTTCTGGCGGCAAAGGCGGTTCTCTTGCTTCCTTTTGAACTTTCTTAATAAGTGATTTCTCTGATTTAGTTCGTGCTTCTGGCAATGGAACTCCTGCTTCTAAAAGCCCTCTCAATATCTTTTCTTTTTGTGGAGTTGTCTTACCTTCCAGAGGTGTTATTAAACCTGCTTCTTGAGCCTTACGCATTTTTGCTCTTACTGACGAAGTTTTGGGTTCCGGAGGTAAACCTACTTCGGTTCTTACTTTTTTTATCAAATCTTTTTCTGATTGGGTTTTACCCTCTGGTAAAGGTATACCCGATTTAGCTAATCCTTTCAAAATTTTTTCTTTTTGAGCTGAAGTTTTACCCTCTAAAGGAGTTAACAACCCGGCCGCTTTTGCTGCTTTAATTTTTTCGGATGGTATCACTGCTTTTGAAGGCTTAATTATTCCAGCTTTCACTCTACGTACCATAGATTTTTCCGAAGTTGTTCTACCCTCAGGTAGTGGGACCCCTGCTTCATGCATTTTTTTTAAAATTATTTCTTTTTCGGGTGCAGTTTTTCCTTCTAAAGGAGTAATAATTCCAGCTGCCTGCGCTTTCTCCATTTTTTCTCTTTGAGATGGTGTTTTTGGTTCTGGTGGCAATCCCACTTCTTGGCGTACTTGTTGCATTAAATCTTTTTCGGATGGCGTTTTAGGTTCTGGTAGTGGAATTCCATTTTTAGCTAATCCCTTAAGAATTTTTCTTTTTTGTTCTTTTGTTTTACCTTCTAAAGGAGTAAGTAGTCCTGCTGCCTTAGCTTCTTTCATTTTTTCCGAAAGAGATGGCCTTGGCGGGGGCACTTTGTACTCTGCGCGGACTTTATCAATAATAGCCTTTTCTGAAACTGTTTTGGGGACAGGAAGAGGTAAACCTTCTTTTGCTAAGCTTTTTATTATTGTTTCTTTCTCAGCAGGAGTCTTGCCTTCGAGAGGTGTTAAAAGACCAGCAGCTTTTGCGGCTCTTAGTTTTTCGGAAGGTATTTTTTCTTCTATTGGTCGAGTAGCTGCTTTGACTTTTGCTATTAATGCTTTTTCTGAAGGCGTTCGTCCTTCAGGTAGTGGTAATCCCATTTCAGCTTGCTGCTTAAGGACTTTTTCTTTTTGTGCTGCTGTCTTACCTTCTAGGGGGGTTATAATACCAGCGGCTATTGCTTTATCATATTTAGCTTTTGCAGAAGCAGTTTTCGGTTGTGGAGGTAAGCCAACTTCGGCTCTAACTTTATCTATAATTTTTTTCTCTGAAGCGGTTTTTGCTTCTGGTAAAGGAATTCCTTGCATTGCTAATCCTTTCAATATCTTTTCTTTTTGTTCAGGTTTCTTTCCTTCCAGCGGTGTAAGCAAACCTGCTGCTTTTGCTTTTCGTAGTTTTTCAGAAGGGACTCTTACTTCAGATGGTGGTCGAGCAGCGGCCGCTTTAACTTTAGCTATTATTGCTTTTTCTGAAGCTGTGCGTCCTTCTGGCAGAGGTTGACCCATGTCAGCTTGTCGTTGTAGAATCTTTTCCTTTTGCGCTGCTGTCTTACCTTCTAGTGGGGTGATAATGCCGTCGGCTATGGCTTTATCATATTTTGCTTTAGCAGATGGAGTTTTTGGTTCTGGCGGTAATCCGACTTCGGCCCTAACTTTATCTATAAGTTGTTTCTCTGATGCAGTCTTTGCGACTGGCAATGGTATACCTTGCATTGCCAAACCCTTCAATATTTTTTCTTTCTGTTCTGGTTTCTTTCCTTCCAGTGGTGTAATGAGACCTGCTGCTTTAGCTTTTCGTAGTTTTTCAGAAGGTACTTTCACTTCGGATGGTGGTCGAGCAGCGGCCGCTTTAACTTTAGCTATAATTGCTTTTTCTGAAGCAGTGCGTCCTTCCGGAAGAGATAGACCCATGTCAGCTTGTCGTTGTAGAATCTTTTCCTTTTGCGCTGCTGTCTTTCCTTCAAGTGGGGTTATAATGCCGTTGGCTATTGCTTTATCATATTTTGCTTTAGCAGATGGAGTTTTTGGTTCTGGCGGTAATCCAACTTCGGCCCTAATTTTATCCATGATTTTTTTCTCTGATGCAGTCTTTGCGACTGGCAATGGTATACCTTGCATTGCCAGACCCTTCAATATTTTTTCTTTTTGTTCTGGTTTCTTTCCTTCCAATGGTGTAATGAGACCTGCTGCTTTAGCTTTTCGTAGTTTTTCAGAAGGCACTTTCACTTCGGATGGTGGTCGAGCGGCGGCTGCTTTAACTTTAGCTATAATTGCCTTTTCTGAAGCAGTGCGTCCTTCCGGAAGAGGTAAACCCATGTCAGCCTGTCGTTGTAGAATCTTTTCTTTTTGCGATGCAGTTTTACCTTCTAGCGGAGTGATAATGCCGTCGGCTATTGCTTTATCATATTTTGCTTTAGCAGATGGAGTTTTTGGTTCTGGCGGTAATCCAACTTCGGCCCTAACCTTATCCATGATTTTTTTCTCTGATGCAGTCTTTGCAACTGGCAATGGTATACCTTGCATCGCCAAACCCTTCAATATTTTTTCTTTTTGTTCTGGTTTCTTTCCTTCCAATGGTGTAATTAAACCTGCTGCTTTAGCTTTTCGTAGTTTGTCAGAAGGCACTTTCACTTCCGATGGTGGTCGAGCAGCGGCCGCTTTAACTTTAGCTATAATTGCTTTTTCTGAAGCAGTGCGTCCTTCCGGAAGAGGTAGGCCCATGTCAGCCTGACGTTGTAAAATATTTTCTTTTTGCGCTGCTGTCTTTCCTTCTAAAGGAGTTATGATTCCAGCCGCTATGGCTTTGTCATATTTCACTTTAGCAGATGATGTTTTAGGTTCTGGAGGTAAACCGACCTCGGCTCTTACTTTGTCTATAATTTTTTTCTCAGAGGCAGTCTTTGCTTTTGGTAATGGAATTCCTTGCATTGCCAATCCTCTTAGTATTTTTTCTTTATGTTCTGGTTTCTTGCCTTCCAATGGCGTAATGAGACCTGCTGCTTTTGCTTTTCGCAGTTTTTCAGAAGGAACTCTTACTTCAGAAGGTGGTCGAGCAACCGACGCTTTAACTTTGGCTATTATTGCCTTTTCAGAAGCAGTGCGTCCTTCCGGGAGATGTAAACCCATGTCAGCTTGTCGTTGTAGAATCTTTTCCTTTTGCGCTGCTGTCTTACCTTCTAGTGGCGTTATAATACCGTCGGCTATTGCTTTATCATACTTAGCTTTAGCAGAAGGAGTTTTTGGTTCCGGAGGTAAACCAACTTCAGCTCTTACTTTATCTATTATCTTTTTCTCTGAAGCAGTCTTTGCGACTGGTAATGGTATACCTTGCATTGCTAATCCCTTAAGAATTTTTTCTTTTTGTTCAGGTTTTTTCCCGTCCAATGGTGTAATGAGACCTGCTGCTTTGGCTTTGCGTAGTTTTTCAGATGCTACTTTAATTTTGGATAAAGGACGAACGGAAGATTTGACTTTTGCTATTAGAGCTTTTTCGGAAGGAGTCTTTCCTTCGGGTAGAGGTAATCCCATTTCAGCTTGCTTTTTCAGAATTTTTTCTTTTTGTGCCGTTGTCTTACCCTCCAGAGGAGTAATAATTCCTGCTGCTTTGGCTGCTTTTAATTTTTCAGATACAGTTGGACGAATCAATGCTTTTGAAAGCTTGGCCTTTTCTGAATCTGGCGTTAAAATACCACATATGCATTCGTCACTCGGTCCTTTTCCTTCTTTAGTAACTTTGGCAGTCGATTCATCCAACTTTTTTAATTTTTCTGGAGATGCTTTGTACATCTTCTCTTTTTCAGCTGCTGCTGTTACTTTTTTTATAAGTGCCTTTTCAGAAGCAGTTCTACCTTTAGGTAACGGAAGGCCCATATCAGCTTGGGCTTTAAGTATTTTTTCTTTTTGTGATGGTGATTTTCCTTCCAAGGCTGTTATAATGCCCGCTGCTTGAGCTTGTTTATGTTTTTCTTTTTCGGCGGTAGATTTAGGCTCAGGTGGCAAGCCAAGTTCTGCCCGTACTTTTTCTGCAATTTTTTTTTCCGACCCTGTTTTTGCTTCTGGCAATGGTATACCTTGCATAGCTAATCCTTTGAGGATTTTTTCCTTTTGCTCCGGACTTTTACCTATTAATGGTGTTATGAGACCTGCGGCTTTTGCTTTGCGAATTTTTTCTGACGCTAAAGCTACTTCTGACTTTTCTTTAATGGCTGCTTTGACTTTAGCAATTAAAGACTTTTCAGATGATGTTCTACCTTCCGGTAGAGGCAATCCCATCGCCGCTTGTTGTTGTAGAATCTTTTCTTTTTGTGCTGTTGTTTTACCTTCTAGTGGAGTTATAATACCGGCGGCTATTGCTTTGTCGTATTTAGCTTTAGCAGATGGACTCCTTGGTTCTGGAGGCAATCCAACTTCGGCTCTAACTTTATCTATAATTTTTTTCTCAGATGCGGTCTTTGCTTCTGGTAAAGGTATTCCTTGCATTGCCAATCCCCTTAATATCTTTTCTTTTTGTTCAGGTCTCTTTCCTTCCAATGGAGTAATGAGACCAGCTGCTTTTGCCTTGCGTAGTTTTTCTGAAGGAATTGTAACTTCAGATGGCGCTCGAGCAGCTGCCGCTTTAACTTTTGCTATTATTGCCTTCTCGGAAGAAGTGCGTCCTTCTGGGAGAGGCAAACCCATGTCAGCTTGTCGTTGTAGAATCTTTTCCTTCTGTGCTGCTGTCTTACCTTCTAGTGGCGTTATAATACCGTCGGCTATTGCTTTATCATATTTAACTTTAGCAGATGCAGTTTTTGGTTCTGGAGGTAATCCAACTTCAGCCCTAACCTTATCCATGATTTTTTTCTCTGATGCAGTCTTTGCGACTGGCAATGGTATACCTTGCATTGCCAAACCCTTCAATATTTTTTCTTTTTGTTCTGGTTTCTTTCCTTCCAATGGTGTAATTAGACCTGCTGCTTTAGCTTTTCGTAGTTTTTCGGAAGGCACTTTCACTTCGGATGGTGGTCGAGCAGCGGCCGCTTTAACTTTAGCTATAATTGCCTTTTCTGAAGCAGTGCGTCCTTCCGGGAGAGGTAAACCCATGTCAGCTTGTCGTTGTAGAATCTTTTCTTTTTGCGCTGCAGTCTTACCTTCTAATGGCGTTATAATACCTTCGGCTATGGCTTTATCATATTTTGCTTTAGCAGATGGAGTTTTTGGTTCTGACGGTAATCCAACTTCGGCCCTAACTTTATCCATGATTTTTTTCTCTGATGTAGTCTTTGCGACTGGCAAGGGTATACCTTGCATCGCCAAACCCTTCAATATTTTTTCTTTTTGTTCTGGTTTCTTTCCCTCCAATGGTGTAATTAGACCTGCTGCTTTTGCTTTTCTAATTTTTTCAGATGGAATTTTTATTTTGGATGGTGGTCGAACTGCTGCTTTCACTTTAGCAATTATTGCCTTTTCTGAGGTTGTACGTCCTTCCGGTAAAATTAAGCCCATATCAGCTTGAGTTTGCAAAATTTTTTCTTTTTGAGATGGTGTTTTTCCTTCAAGTGGTGTTATCAAACCAGCAGCTTCAGCTTTTTTGTACTTTTCTTTCACTGAAAGTGTCTTGGGTTCTGGTGGAAGGCCAAGTTCAGCTCGAACTTTTTCAATTAGCTGTTTTTCAGAATCAGTTTTTCCTTCTGGGAGAGGCAAGCCTTTTTTGGCTAAACCTTTGAGAATTTTTTCTTTTTGCTGTCGTGTTTTTCCCTCAAGGGGTGTTAAAAGGCCTTCCTCTTTGGCTTTTCTAAGTTTTTCCGATGGTATTTTCTTTTTGGAAGGAATTCTAGCTGCTGTTTTTATCTTTTGTATTAAAGCTTTTTCTGAGGGTGTTCTGCCTTCGGGCAGTGGCACACCTAAGTCCATCTGCTGTTGTAATATTTTTTCTTTTTGTGCTGTAGTTTTGCCTTCCAATGGAGTTATTAGACCAGCTTCTGTAGCTTTTCTTAACTTTTCTCTTTCAGCGGCCGTTTTAGGTTCTGTTGGTAAACCATATTCAGTTCTTACTTTTTTAATTAATTCTTTTTCTGATTTAGTTTTTCCTTCTGGAAGTGGAGCACCAGCTTTAGCTAATTCACGTACTATTTGTTCTTTTTGTTCCGGCGTCTTTCCTTCCAATGGCGTGAGAAATCCAGCTTCTTTCAACTTTTTCATTTTTTTCTTTTGTATTTCTTTCGCTTCCAATATTTCAGGCGTTATTTCTATACCAGACTTTCTTAACTCACCAAGTTGCCTTTCTTCTCTTGGCAAATGACCGCACAGTATGCAGTTGCAATGATCACAATTTTTTTTCTTATAGCAATCATAAAGACTTTTCATGACTTCAAACATTGCATCGGAATTGCATGAGCAACAACAGCTCTCTTCGTGCGTGTTTAACTGACAGCGGTAAATTTTGCAACGTGTGTTTGAAAAGGGATATCTTAACATTTCATTTTCTGGCATAACATTTACGATGAATTTAGTATTAAATGGGTTACCATCTTGCATTATTTTACTTATACGTTTTGTTGGACATCTTTTTTTCTTGATATTATTTCGGCTAGAAGACTTCTGCTTCAGTTCTGGTGCGCTGATTTGTTTTTTCAAACATAGATTTGTGATATCGCTTTTTTTTTTTAAAGTTTTACTTTTTTTCTTTGAATTTTGATTGGGATATATTAATATTGTATATTTTTCTTTGTTTTTTAAAGTAATACTTACACTTTTTATTTTTCTATTTCGGTGTTCATCACATTTTGAAGTATGATACGGAGTATTTTTTTTGTGATAAGTGCTGCACGTTATTTTTTTGTAATTCTGAGTTCTGTTCTGTTTATCAGTGTAGTTAGCATCAGGAAGATTCCAATTAACATCACGCAAGGAGTTCGACGTTAAAATATTTTTGTACATATTATTTGAGATATTTTGATATACCAGTTATTATATTTTATCTATATCTTTAAAGCTTCGGTATCAAAAGCTTTAAAAAATATATTTTAGTCCTTTGAGGTCTTGATTGTAATAATCGGCCTAAAATTAAATAAAACAATATATATCTTAGCTTGTAAGATGTTTCATCGCTGTTCAAGTGATGATATGTGAAATGCATTTCACAAAAAAAAGTGTTGACATACTATGAATTGGACCTACCCACTCGCAAACCGCCGCCGCGCGCTACTTGCTTAGTCTTTTATCGCTTCTAAAATGTTCTAACATAACCTAACCAATTCATTTCTTTGTGAAACTATGTTTTTTTGATAGTGGTGGATGGATATA
>DWNY01001879.1:0-11863 GCA_018250635.1 Telegonus apastus
GTTTGGGCACATCTTGTATATTATTTGATTAGTAAATACACTGTAAAGATACACCTTTAAAAGCTTCTATTACTTATTGGATTCTATGCTATGAAAACTAGCAGTAGCATGCAAGACTTGTTATGTAGCCTCAAATAATAAATTTTGTATTACATAGCTAGTTATTTGAAGGTATAATAATAATAATTAATCTTAAGCCTAGTAAATGATGAAAAATAATTGTATCTTTCCAATGGCGTTATAGCTTTTGTATGGAATATATGGAAGATAAAGAGTAGAAATTTAAGAATTTAATAAGAAATGACAAAGTTTCTTTTCACGTCAAGAAATAGGTTATATTAAAGTGTGTCAAGTTAGCAAAAATTGGTAAAGTACGAGAAGTAGCTCTTAAAGTATTTAAACGTAAGTTTTACAAAGTAATAGTACTTAGTATTTAAAATTACTTTTCGTATAAGAAGAGAAGAGTTGGAATTATCGTTGGAAAGCCGCCCGTATCTCGAGTAACAAGTACAGTAAGTGCTAAAGTGAAAAAATATGCATAAAATTATTGTTTTCTATTTTTTGCGATGGTAGTAATCGATGTAATTGAACAATAACAATATATCATAACGCTGCACACACCGCATACGCTACGCACCGCTATTTAAAAGGCCTCTAGTGTTCACAAGTCAACAAACAAAATACCTATTCCAACACCTCTTACAATTATTACCAAAAATTCATAAGCTTACTTTTGGACCTGACCTGATCTCTGCTCTTTTTGCCTAAAGGTGGTCGCCACTCGAGGACCTTTCTTTGTACATAGGCAATTCCAAATAAAGTACCTACATTTTTCTAAATTTGTCATTGCTGTTATAAATAGAACAGATTTTATATCAAACTTTTAACCTGGTTATGATACATTTCGATATTAAAGTACAGTGAGATACTTGTCCCATTTTTGAATATTATAAACTTGGCAACACTACTCGAGCAGGGCCAAATACCTTCAATAAGCGACACCACTTCCAGTTACTCGAGGGATTTGAAGTCCTAAAATTTATTTCGAGTTGGCAAAATTTCAGCACTTAAATTTTTTCCGACGTTTTTTAATTTATGTAAATACTCAAAAGTAATAGATTCCTGGTTTAATTTGATAAGACCTACTTCAGTGTTAATTGAACGTAAATTATTTAAAAAGTGAGATGCTCAAATAGATCTGATGGATTCGTTGCGTTCAAAATAACAGATATTTTACGTACCTAATGTTATAATTGAATTTAGAACGCCATTCATCAAATTTAGTAAACAATAAGACAAATTGATGCCGAAGAATTTTGTCAATTCTGTACCCTTTGTTAGTAATTAGAAACGCTATCTCTGCAACAATTAGCGAAAATGTAACAACACAAAACACCGACTCCGCAATATTACCAAAATCGTCTCTAATTGCCTCATTAATCTGCCGTTTCATGACAATCCTTGCTATCATAACAACAATATTGGCTCAAACGCTCAAACTCGACGTGTTCCAGTTAACAAGCGGTGCCAAATACCGTTTCATTTCCATTAGTATGTCTCTAGGATAGGTAGAGTCCCGAGGTGGATCCATCTCGTGTGAATGATGCTGAGTGTTCTGAGCCGTGTTGTTAAAACTCAAGCCGTGTCGAGTCGCGCGCGCTAATTGTCCCCTAGCCGGAGAATACCCCACCCCCCCTACTCTACCTAGTGCTCTACACTCCTTGTTTGACTCATTGTACGTGGAAAAAACTTATAACTGTTGACATTGAGCTCATGTACTATGCAGCGTGGGGTTAACAAGAGAACTTCCTTTATGTTTCTGTTTTAATGCGCCAACTTTGCCCACTTGTTATTTCTCTTTTCTGAAGTTTCGAGAATATTGTGCCAATTTTCGGAATTTATGCACTCAAATTCACTAGTTAGTTACATTAAAATAACACGTACAGTCATAGTTTATGCACTTCATTTATGAAAACTACCTAAGTAGTTTTTTGCGTTGCTTCATAACGCAAACTAATATACTTCTCTTTTATAAAAAAGTGAATAAACTTAATTATATTCTGAATAAATTTGTATTATACTCTAAAAGTACAAAAAATAGTTTATTATATAAAATTGAAGCAACGTCAAAAATATGATTCTTACAAATAAAAGTATACATATATCCAGTATAAAGTCAAGCCGAGTGCCTATCTAGTGCGCTTTTAACGTTTTAAGTTAAACGTCGTCTTGCTAATTTTGTCGAAACCGAACCAATATCAAATAGTTTCGAAATGCACGCCGCAGAAGAAATTTCGAATACGTACCGGAATGTTGATAGCGAAACTAATAAACGCCGGACAAGTATTGCTAGTTTAATCGCAGCTGCGCAAAACGCCGGCGACAAAACCAACCTCGGGTCCCGAACCACAACAACCGTGCCGAAGTTTAATTCAATCGCTGTGCCTCACTGAGTGTTGCGCGGGAGGTGGAGGCACGAGGGGCTGGGGAGGTTACAACATGTGGGCCGGTGGCACGCGACTACACGAGTTAAACGTACAGAGGCCAAGCTTCAAACAACGTCGTGAAATGTGAATTGAAACGCTCCAGAATTGAGGGCTCAGGGCCTGAGAGACATTAGTGACGATTTGTTTGAATTATTTTCAGAGTACAGCAATTCTTTGCACAATCACAATTCGGCATTCAACTTTAAATTGTATTGTTTTCCTACCTGATGTTTAATTCTGCCTTATACCCTACGAACCAAGATATAGCGTTTAACACTTGTTGCTATAATTTTAACACTGTTATTAATATACCGAAATACAAAAGTTTAAACAACTTTTTACCATATGAGTGGCATATAGAGACCAAGTAGTGTTAAACTGAACTAAATATTATTTTCTTCTATAATAGGCATTTAAGTCTGCCATTTTACGTAACCATCTCTGTACAGATATTTACTCGCACGAGGAAGGCACTCGGCGGGGCGGTGTTAATTACTACTCATGCGGCAGGCCACATATCGCGAACTTTGGCGCCCAACGTGGGTCTCGTACCACCATATTTATCTTTTAATACTATTAACCGAGACCTACACAATTTAGAATCTTGTTTGCTGAAGCTCTAAATAGTTCTGTTTGTTTACTTTATTCGCACAGACTATTTGGAATCAATCAACGAACGAATTGACCTTCTATTGTTACGTTAATGGATTCATTCGTGTTACGCGAAACATAATGTCCGTTGGGATCTATTGGAATTATTTATGTTCTGTGTTAATGGTTATTATGTTTGTATTGTGTTGTGTTAGTTTTGCAAGCATTTTCTTCTTACATGCCATATTATTATCCCACAGCTCTTTGACACACGTTGAGAATTATCAGCCGTGTAGCTTTCCTAACAATAGCAACTATGTTTTCCTTCATAATTCTATCAGGTGATAATTAATTTCTATTGGATATGTACATTATATCGAAAATACGAAGATGTGCCTCAGTGACGCGTGCCTTATTTACGGACCTCAATCCTCCAGTTTGAGCGGTTTAATTTAAAACTAGTATAACAATGCCGATGTTAGCATTAGTATTAAAATATTAAAATCATAGTACTTTCGCCAAGTAATAAATGCAAGTGCGCTTTAAGTGAATAAATTTAATCAAAATCCTGCCAACGTAGGTATGAGTGGAGAACTAATTCAATATCGTATAAACGCGTCGACGATTTCAATTTAAATGTTCGCAGTCGTATTCTGCATGTCCGCGCCGATACCTCAAATATTCCGACCCCTTGTTACAAGACTTGGAACCCTCGAATGGGGGCGCCATTTTTAACGAACCTTCCCTAAGGAGACTATAAATTTGTCGCGTATAAATTATGTATAAAAAAAAATAGTGAAAAGTTGGGTAATGTAAATGTATTAATTAAAAAAAACATTTACATACACTAACTTTTCACTAATTTATTTATTAAAAAAATACTATTTTTTATTAAAGAAATTAAGTGGTTTTTCTAAAAGCAAATGTAACAATTTGTTATTTCAAAATGACTTTTTTGTAAGCTAAACTTAACAAAAATATTTGACCGTTGTTCGTCGATCGTAAATCCTTAAAAATTGGTTATATGTAGGTACATCTTTTTTTAATAACAATTAATGAAACATAATTGATTAACATAAAATTTAACATCTATAACTTAAGTAGAACAAAGTTTTACGTTGAGCAAAATAGATCACAGAATATGCATTGCTAGAGCTGTTACGTTTGTAGACTGAGTTGGAACCCCACGTTTACTGTAAGTTTGTCTAAACACACAAACACATATACATATTTTTGATCATATATGAAATATTTTCGTAAAATAAATTTTTGTTTCGATATCAATAAATTGGCTTGGCGTTCGAAATTGAAACATTGCTAAATAGGCTATTAGGGGATCGATATCGCTCTGGCGCCTCCGTGAGTCCGTCGACATAAATTCGCATTACTGCCAACTCTGGTCGACTTTACGACGCCTTCAGTACTTATTGGTACCGAGCCGGTGTCCGCTGCGCCCCAAGGGTATTTATTGAAATATTGGTCATTACAACAACATCTCAATCGACGCTACGACACTAGGTGGGTACTTTATATTCATAATATTTTTTCATTAACAATAAAGTATATGGTATTGTGATGCTATTTAAAAGTGGACATTTGTTCCGGCGGTGTTATACATATAACATCACACTTTCTCACTATATGTACTAAGGAGTGAAAAATTATGTGTTTATGATGATAATTTATTCTATTGAACATTGAAAGGTTAGAAATACATGGACGTTGATTTAGCCTATTCTCTTAAACCTATGCGTAACTATTTATTGAATTGTATTTTTTATTTAAGTAGGTTTATTCTCAAATTATATGGTCGGTAATATATAATTAAACTAAGTAAATGTTCATTCAAAGATATGTGGTGCGTATAGCTCTGCAATTTCCCTTTGCCGTAAGTTTTTCCCACAAGTTTCTTTTAACATGCACGTACGGAAAATTAAATGACTTGAGAAACGGGAAAGTTTTAAAGTTAATTTCGTCCTACAGATGAACTTGTAAACGAAGAAAACATCGTTAGAGGTGTCACAAAGTTTCTATGAATTTAATCAAGAAGAAGAAGGGGAATTTTTGAGATTAAATATCTTGATAGAAATATTTAGAATGGATTGGTTTCTATGTTTGTGATTGAAGTATTGCAGTTTGTTTTATACTTTATTGTAAGTCCAATTACAAATGGTAGGTCGGTATGATGAAGTAAATTGAACGCCTTTATTTGTGTTGTACATTTTTTGACTGACGGTGTAATGTTAAGAAAATGCCTCTTGCTGGAGAATTGGACCCTGAGGTGCTTTTCATTTACTTCAATTATTTGTTACGAAGTTTAAAGTTAAAGGAAAGCATCCAGTTAAAAAGAATCACCGGAGGCATATAAAAATATGTCTCCGGTTTTCCATAATCTTCTCACTGAACTTGTTCACCCGTAAAGAATTCCAACATATTGATCGGAGGCATGCGACCATAGGAATTGCTTTACAATTAGTCAAAGTGTCCACCGTCAATATACATTAATTTTATTGGAGAATTGATACTTCGCACATGTTGCATGACGCACTGGCGTCTATCACAACAGTCCAGACGCTCGTGAGACACTTCTGGGATATCGTAATAAATATGACAAGACGGCTGTCTCTACGAAATTAAGTGAGTTTGTTGAGTGTAAACAGGGATAATCCTTGGCTTGACTATGATTAGCATATCGCGGGAGTCGGCGCTCGTTCCCAAGGGGCATCTGCAATTTAAATCAGGGACTTGGTCGGGACGGGCCGGCTCCTTAGCTGCGTACTCGGAATTTGAGATTTACCACGATTGGATGATTTGGGGTTCGATTTTCTGCTTGTTCGGACTGATTGTGTTCCGCTCGTGGAATTGACTCTGTGAAAATTTTTCCATGTTAAAACTAACTTTGGAATGGGAATTACAAGCTTCTATTTGGTTTTGAAATCTTTGTCTTATCTGGTTTGAATGTCTGGTGCAATTGATATTACGGATAATGTTTATTTACGCCACTTTTATAGTTTCACCTACCCAATTTTATTCAAATAGGTATTTATTATAAGTGTACGTAACTCCAGGGCCTGTGATTTTCTTGTTCAGTAATTATCTGAAGGATCTCCAATGTTAAATGAAAGTTGAATTCGAATAAATAACATGCATGTGAAGCATTTGTTAAGACACTATTGATTACTTATTATCATACTATTGCAAGTAGGACTAATGTATACTTAAGCTAACTTATCAATCTCTGCATGAATACTGTGGTTAAAAAGATTACAGCCATCAATCAGATAGTCTAGCGGTTGCCCGGATCTTTCTTACTAAGGTTCAAGTTGTGAGATATTGGCGTTTGAAACTTAGTAATTAGTCCACAATAAGGTTTCTTGTTATAACAGTTAGTATCGACAACATTAATAGAGATGTTTCTAATAAAATCATGCCTAATATACATGAAAATTTAAGTTTTAAGAATATACGTATAATGGGAGATTAAAATAGACAGCTCTAAAAAATTAACAGGGATCATATTCCAAGGTAACATTAAATTATATGGAGGCACCAGTAATTTGCAGACGAAACTATTAAACAATAAAAATTATCGGTCTCCCAGTTTCCATATTGTTTTATGTTTTTGTACGAATTATCTAATTAACTACCACTTGTTAAGCACATAAATAGTTAAAAAAGAGCTAACTTCGACAAAAATATTGAAATAATCAATATATCTTGACTAAACTCTGATGTTATTAATTAATTTAACTTACATAATGTATCTAGCGTTCTACAAAACATATTCAAGTTTGAAATGTCGTCATTAGAGGGACGTATAGAATTATAATCAAAGGCTTGTTTAAAACTTTGTACCACAGCAAAGCGTCTAAGGATATAGTTGTGAAAAATTGCTTGAGATGTAGACGTCGAGTGGAGGAATTCTTTCTCGTTTCTGCTTCAAGAATACAGAATTTAATCGACCTTATGGGAACGTTATTTATGGTCATTTTCATTTATTCTCACAACTTATTTATAAAACGATATGTTTTGGTACTTTTCTCTTGGTAAGAGCTTTTACTTTAATCATAGGATACACTGGCTTGAAATGGATTAAAGTAACTACGTTAACAGATATGCTGGACGTCTGGTATTTACGTTTGGATCTTAAGTTAAAAAATTTGATAATCCTAAAGTCGACGTATTTTTATGTCTGCCTATGTACTATATATAACTAAATATATAAAGAAAGGAATAGATAATGACAGGTAAATCCTTTGTGGTTCGTCTCCGGTGGCATCATCGCTGCACCTTTTTCTTCCTAATAACAACTGTGTTAAGCAATGATGTGTACTTATTTAAACGTAGTAGGGGAGACATACTTATTCAAGGCGTTCGATTGATTCCTCTGTAGTTGTATTGAATATGTCGCTAACTTCAAGTAGAACTCTAATCTTATATGGAGATGATAATAGTTGTTCCTCGGCTGCAGGGGCTATTACCATCAAGTCAACTTCAGGTTCGTTTACTACCTCGATAATATACAAAAGACGACTTATAATATAAAACAGTCAATAAATAATATTTATTGCTACAAATTAGTATTAAAGGTATGTTTCTGTTTTCATGTTATAAACTACAGCATTTATGTAGATGTCGTAAAGCTTCCATTATTTATAAAAGAAAAAAGTTTTATGTCGCGCATTTTTTACCACGCAGTTTGGCGGTTTAAAATAATGAGGAACATAAAGTTTTTTAAATTCGCTATTAATCTCCAAATGGTAGGTACTTTCTCTCAGACTTCAAAAGATTTAAGTCAGATGGATAACACTTTTCTACGACCTTATCGTTTTATATGAAAAACATGTTTTTAAGACATAAACCTTCAGAATTTTGCCTGTAATAGATGGTACGGACTCTCACGATAAATAGACACGCTAAATACCTACGGATATATATCTTCATTCACTTCCTGGCCGGGATGGAAACTTACGATACGCATATAATAAAATGAAATAAATAAATCGGTTAGACGATTGACAACTTTTAATTATTTATTTTGTAGTTAAAATTGTTTATACACAGTAGATATATCAAAAATATTTGCTCGAATTTATTTACATGTTTGTTACACGCGGTATAATTGGCACACGGGCTAGGGTGTCACCATATGACAGTTAATGTTGACAGTTCTGAATATTGAATTTAAATTCCTTTCCTAGATCTTAGTTTTCATGTAATCGTGTTTCAACAAATATTTAGGATATTATATGCATGCACCTTATGGTATGTGGCTGCTGCCGCCCATGGATATTTGTCATCAACACCAGATAACACCAACAGTGTTGTCTGAGGTTGACCACAAATGCGTTGCTACTCTTGAGGACTAAGTTGGAAGGTTTTAGATAAGTATATCTCCCTCATCATAAGCTTCAGACCAGAACACAGCAGCGCATAACACTGCTGTTATAATGCAGAAATAGGTGTGGCGATGGTGCCGCCGGAGTCGAACCACAAAGGGTTCTACCACCGTAAAACTGTAAACCGTATGTGTGTTCAGTGTATAAAACTCACATACGACACAGGAAAATCCGATAGTGGGGCTAAGAGTGTATAAAGCGTTAGCGTTAATTTCAGATATCGCTTTTAACTCGATTCTATGACCGTGTCGTTAGCGACATTTAAACCATTGCTTCTCACAAGAGGATACCTGAACAAATGGATATGTATTTAAACGAATGCCTCACACAAGAGGATAACTGAACAGATGGATGTATTTCATAAGCTAGTTTGCCAACTGGTGCGAGTTCCGTAAGTTTCGGCGCCAAATTCAATTGAGGTTCGCACCGTTGTCGGATCTTAACCGTAGGGGTAGTGGGGAGTAGGGACCCAATCGCGTTCTCACCTGCAACCGGATTTGAATTTCAAATGCGATGAAACAAACCGACTCCGCTGTAATGTTGTAAGCTACCAGGTTTATTGTGGCCGATAGTTTTCGTTGTATTTCAGTTTGCAAAATAAAGTAACCAACGGGAGTAAATAGCACTGTTCAATTGTATAAGTAGGTAATTGTATGAGTATTGTATACTGACGGCACTGCCTTATGTTGTACATACATACATTTTTTTAATTAAGATACCTAATCATCTACCATGTAACTACTATTATTTGGACGTATAATAGAGTTATAATAGAGATAAATTTATTAATAGAATTAGGTTTTTTTCAAATTCTGATTACTTTGAAAAAAATAACGATTTCATTTTTCTATTGAAGGAATTTATATTTAGTCTATAAAATCTGATTAACAACAGATTATCGCTTTTATTATTTATATTTGCCTTCAAAGTGTTTTTCTCGGAAGTTAATTTCTTAATTAAGTTTACAGAGATTCTTGATCTTAATATAATCTCTTGAATATAATTTGCCCTGTTTTATTTTTATCACTTAAAACGAAGATTTTTATTCAATAACTTATATATTAAAGTAAAACTAATGGACTCGTCGCAGTGATCAATATTCGACCGTAATTGATAACCACATTATATGGAAAATTAGGTTTAATTTATGAAGCTGTATTAAAAAGAAATAATGTCATTCTGCCTAATAACGGGAGTCTTAAGCGGTGTGGTAAGGGAGACATACTTATTCGAGGCGTTCAAACTTAGTCCTCAGGGGTAGCAACGCATTTGTAACCGACCTCACGTATGATTGTGATCTTATCTGGGATTGATTACAGATGTATATGGTGGCAGGGACCACTTATCATCAGGTGGGGTGAATGCTTGTTTGCTACTTCCATAACATTAAAAAAATATCGCTTCACGTATTAAGATAAAGACTATAAACTCCATAAAATCTCATATTACCTTATAACTTAGCTCCGTCTGAAATCAATGTCGATTTAGATAAAAAAAAAAACATGACCCAATAAACCGGCATGCCTACCAGAAAAATATTTCCGTATATTCATGTACACCGGATAAGCTTTAGGTTTTATAGCGCCTACCGTATGAATCCCGTTTCAATTTATTTTTATTCCATTCCGTATTTTGTGGTTTCTTGCTTTATATTTTTCAATGGGTACCTATTGGAATACCGAGTAATACATATGGAAATATTTCAACTTGTAATATCGAAATGTAGTACTGGCGTAAAATTTGGGATCTTTCACTTACACTTATTATAAGTAAGTAATAAAAAGCAATAATTATAATTATGTACGTATTCATATATGTTATTGTTTTTTATAATGTAGATTCTGATGGACTTCTTCTACTGTTACTACTAGTACTCCCTGGTTCCCATAGAAAATTAATAAACAGCCCCAGACAATACTAAGAGTCTTTACTGAGTTCGACATCATATGCTTTTAAAGACTAAGTTTAGGTAAGTAATGAGGAAAACATACTGCCGTAATTACAAGATTGACTAATTTTGAAATAGCAAATGGAGTCGTGGATACTCGTACAAACAAAAGAACGGTAACATCACTAGCATGCAATATTACCAACATAATGGCATACCTACAGATCATAATGATCACGTCGATTATGGCCGCTATTGTTATTGGAGTGAACAGGCACGATTAATTATCCATTGAACATAATTTGGGCGGACCAGTGAGCCAATGCCGTAATGGATCGCTCCGTCTGATTTGAATTGATATCGAATACAGTTGAGTGTGAACGATTGATTCCATATTTAAAAGTGCTTGTGAGAACAAATCTCATTTAATTTTTTTATTTTAATATAAAATGATCATTAAGTATGAAAAACTAAGAAATTCAAAGACAAGGAATAAACAGAAGTAACTTAGCTTTAGTTTTCCGTACCCAAAACAGATAAAAATGAGACATGATCACTAATCTAGACAAACAGGCAATGGTCAGACCGTTTGTTACAATACACTATCTTTTAGGGAGAGTTACATACGTTATATTAACAAATTCCGAAAATAACAAAATACCTACGTGAAAAAAGGTGTTTTTTGAGTACAAGACACAGTCATGGGAGTTTTCATATGATATGGTTTACTGAAAATTTAAAAAGTTAAATGCTACGGTGAGAGTTCCGTATAATTTGACTCGCACTTAAACTATATAAACTTATGAACTAACGATAAAACTTTCCTAATATTTCCTTAATTACATGTACAATTATATAGCAGCCACAATAAGCCTCGTCCAAAGATCAACCCGCGAGTTAAAAAGAAAATGTTTTTAAGAATACAAGATTATGATTAATTGTTTCCTTCTAGCTACTTCCCAAGTTTCGTTGGAGACGCTCCGCGCTGTTTCGTAGTGATAAAGACGAGAAGGCATCTTTATCTGGAAACTTTTTCTTCCTTCACTAAGAGACTTGAACCCCTTTTAATAGAAATTAAACCAGTCGTCTGCCATTAAGATAACTATATACTTTCCCGCTTACCATTTAATTTAACTTCGGTCATCTACACGTTTGAGATAAAAATTACCAATTTCTTCGTTTTATGTAGGTATTTATATTAAGTAAGTTACTACATTTGATAGACTTTGGAGTACTTATATACATAAAATATAGTCATGCTTCTGCTTTGTACTGTATATAGGTGACATATTAGTCGGTGTGCATTAGGGGACTAAATCATACGCGACGTATGTTAAGCGGTGAAGGTCAAACTACGCATGCATGCATGGTATAATTATGCATGGTACGTTGACGCGACATCACTAACTATAATAGACTAACATTTAGCCTTTGGTTTAGCAGGAATATCGTTTTACTCTGGTTTTTATCAACTATTCGTAAACAAATTATTATAAAAG
>DWNY01001880.1:0-11857 GCA_018250635.1 Telegonus apastus
AAATACCAAGTCAAGTGAGTCCCATGCTATACCTCTAGTTGTATCTAATAATACCTACTAAGACCTACTACGACTCAGGTATATTCTATTCTTACGAACCGCCACACCACACGACAGCATAAAAACTTAAAATGTAAGCAAGCTAGGCGGAGTACCTTCGTTGTGGTTACTATATAAACATAAGCGCACTAAAAGCGTCTTTTAATTTAAAAGGGCAGTAGACTTCTTAATCCTATCCTAATCTTATATACTTTCATGCTCGGTGTAACTTGCTGCGTTGCGTTGTGATACTTGAAATGTGATTCCCATGCAGTCTTTATCATCCACATAGTTGATTTGGACAGCAATATCGTGAGAATAAAACTAGTCATTTTCATACAAAGCTGACACTTTCTTTGTTGCATAGTAGCGTGTTTGTGGTTACATGTGAAAGCCTAACTTAATTTATAGATACTTATTCTATTTACAGATCTACGCGTGATCGACGCCTCATCGATGCCAACGGCGCCTACAGGGAATCCACTAGGAGCAATTATGATGGTGGCTGAGCGCGGTGCTGATTTTATAAAGATTGGTCATAAACGTTCCATCTTAAAAAAACATTTTAACTCAAGCACCCAAGATGGTATAACTATGATGAACTATTGTTATTATATTAAATAAATTTTTCTGATTTTTGGGCAACATTTCAATGTCCCTTTTGGGCAATTAAGTAGCATTTAAGTAGATTGTGACGAGAATTATATTGTCCCCGCCCCTACGTCTCCCGTTATCGAATGCGAAGTCCCTCTCAGCCACTTGTTTAACCACTAAGGTTTCATAGGAGACTAACGCCCTCTGTCCTTGATTCTGATGGATTGGATGCGCCGTGTGACCAGAACCATAATTTTATGCTTACTGATCTACTAACTATATAGTATAAATAGAAATGGTTATCACGTCATTTGCGCGCTTTTGAGCCCTCCAGGTAGGACAAATATAGAACATTGCCTATGACACAAGCAGTTTAAGCATGGGAAGTCGGGTGGATCATAACTATCGCAGAACCGCAAGTAATAACTTATCATGAGTCTTTCAAATATATTTTAAGCAGTAAGTCACCATTTAATTAAGGAGAAGTCAATGATAATAAGTTTATACATAGCTACTTCCACCTGTAACAATCCGGTCATAGATCTAATACATCTTTTTTTAGGTTCTAACTTTACGTATTTTTACATGACCGCGTTTTGAAGCCAAAAATAATGTATCTTGTTATCTTGCCATGTATCCATCAACACTACCTCATGATTATATGACTAACAAGCTTTCAACAAATTATTTTCTCAAATAATATTGTTGTATCCATAGACTTAGAATTTTTTCGCTTAATTGTATGTATACGTATCGAAATAGTGGAATACGTAAAAGTGGAAAAAACGAATAACATTTTTTTAATTTTTTTATTTGGATAAATACACATTATAGTTACGTTAATAAACAAAGAAAATGTGATTAGTAGTGCTAAAATAATAAGTAATATGTGGCCCCTACACTAATTCATAATGAAAAAAAAAACAAAACACATTCTAGAAGATATTTCATAAATCAAACAAAAAATTTGTAATGTTTCAACGCAATTTTGGGAATGGTTATAATACTTTAAACTTAAATCTTATATAAAACATACGATCATAATGAAATGTTACCCGGTTAAAATATCAGATAGATAAGAAATAGGAGGGTTCCCTACTTGAAGCATTTCATAATCAGGTTAATCATAAGTATGGTTCATATATAATCATTGGTGGTGTGAAATGTTATCATATAATCTACGAAAGCACGATGGAGTAACGTTAGAACAATTTTAAGTTCTAAATAAAATTCTGAAATGACATTTAATAGGCTACAATGTCAATTCTAAATGTTAGGGTCAAATAGTCTCGAAACAAATCATTTAAGAACATATCTTCATCATATCTTAATCCCCAGATTTAATTTCCTCTTATTTAATATTGTGAAAACGACATTGTAGCGAATTATTATCATTTAACGGCCCAAATATTTAAACCGGGTAGACAACATCGAATTCTAATTATACTGCTCCAGGCATATTCAATTGACAGTCTAAACTGGAATAATATGTTTCAATGAAATGCATGTTCATTCAATTAAAATGCAAATATTCTTACATCTATATTTAGCACCTCGGTGTAGTTCGAGATTATATATATATTAAAATCCATAACATACTAACTTAACAACTAAACAGATTAATCTTATACACATCGTATTAGTTTGGCATATATGATATATAAAACTACATAATCATATAAAATGGCGTTATTTTAAGCAAGTCGAGTGAATGCTCATAAAATTTCATGTGTAACAATTATTGAACTTATCCATATTTCATTTTTCTTCTACGGAATTTGATTAATAACTTGATCTATTGATGAATTGTTATACATTTAAGAAGCAATATTGACATTTATTTTTTCTAAATAAAGTCTCAACATGCATTGCAAACTGTACATTGACATGCATTAATACATAGGTTTTAATTTTTTAATACCATTCTATGTATGGTATCAAAAATCTAAGTTCCTTTAAATCTTGTCTAAATTGTTTCGTGTATTACGTAAAATGTATTCATTAATCATCACCACATTATATATTTGTGGGTACATTATCATTTAATTGTATTTGATGAGCTTAACAATTATGCCGTAATTGATTTATCAATTAACGTACATCACTCGACCTGCATGCAAAGATATTATAAATGTGTAGAATACTTGATGTATAATGATTTGGGAAAGCAGAGAAGGATCGAACCATTTACATTTTCTGTCACATGTATTTGGACACATACAACATCTTTGCGTGATACTTCGTCGGTTTACTGCTCGTCCTTGTCTTTGGCGCCATGCTTCAAGATGCGAGTGAACTCGACGTAATCGAAGATCCCGTCGCGAATGGGAGCTTCGCGAAGCATTTCGTCGACGTCATCGTCCGTGAAGCGATCGCCCATGGTCGTCAGGAGCTCGCGCAGCCGCTCTTCGGCAATCACGCCGGTGTTCTCTTCGTCGAAGCATCTGATAGATAAAAATGGTCTTCAAACATTTCGCCGTGATTTGGAACATTGTAGTCAAATTACGTTCCCAAGATTAAACTAGCACAAGGCATATTGTAAAAAAAAATTACTAAGCGAGATTTCTTTTACGACATTTTGACTACTGACTTACGTTATTCAAAATATCACATTACACATTTTTATTGCTAATCATAGTTCTTTAATAAAATGATAAATGGCATTGTTTTCTCTCTAAAAATAAAATATTGTTGTTAAAATGTTGACATACCAAGATTCAAGCCACATCATCACAATTTTCAAAGTACTAACTTACAAAATTTGTAGTATGTCTCTTTGGACACCACTGCCTGATATTGACACTGCCATTAAGATTTGCTGTGTTTTAATACCTAATCTAATCTAATGTTTGTGGGTGGCAGAAGCCATTTAATATGAGTTGAAACACATGCTCATTTGCTATATGCACATTATAAAAAAAAGAAAATTTAGGAACACTCACCCAAATGCATTCTTGATAACATCTTCAGGGTCTGTGCCCTGCAGTCTCTCGCCAAACAGAGTCAAGAACATGGTGAAGTTGATGGGGCCCGGAGCTTCATTCATCATGCCTTCCAGGTAATCTTCAGTTGGATTTTTACCTGTTTACATAGAAATAAAATAATTGCTTTATTTTTAAGTGTTTTATTTATATGTATTGTACTTATAAATAAAACTAAAAACATTGTTATGTGTTAATGAGTTAAATGCAGACAATTGTTCAAGATTCTTACTACAGACCCTAAAAGTAGGTATTTGTCATAAATTTAATTGAACGGGATCCAATTGATGGTTTAATTGACATTAATGGAAATCAAATGAGTTTTAAATTAAGCAGAAAAAAACTAGTGTAGAAGTATGTAATGTATAATGAGTTATAAAAATATCGAAGAAAAATTGAATGTGTATGTGTTCATTTTTAGGTCACGGCTGACTAGTTGTACTGCGTCAGCCTGCCAGATGGATAAAGCAGGAAAAGCCACCTTATTAAATTCTTTAAAAGACATAATGATTCAAAGTTAAACCGTCGATAATATCAACTGATATTTAACATACTTAATTGAGAAATAATTTATGTAAAACACTCCATAAATGTTGGAGATCTCATATATTAAAAAATTGCACGCCCTAAGCTAGCCTACTTGTGACAAATTGTAAATTTGGGCATTCGTTAAAAAGAGTAATCATTAGACAATACTAATGTTAGTTATTGTATGTATGATGTATGTTTGCATTATAAAAAATTTAAGATAATTTCAGAGCTGTCTTTATAACAATAATGTTGTTTGGGTGATAAAAGTGATATACCTATATTATACCCCTGATGACTAAGTTGGAATGTCTAAGGCATTCCAACTTAGCCCTCAGGGGTAGCAATGCGCCTGTGATCAACCTCAGGTAGGAAACTAGCCTTACATTCATGCATGCTCGTTCGCTACTTCATTATTTAGATAAATAAGTGTTGATTTTAATGTTCCTTTGTGTTGTTGCTACCTACCTAGGGAAGCCAACATGTCATGGAGATCATCTTTGTCAACAAAGCCATCTCGGTTCTGGTCAATCATGTTGAAGGCCTCCTTGAACTCCGCTATCTGGGCCTGGTCAAACATGGCAAACACATTGGACGTAGCGCGCTGGGCACGCTTCTTGTTGGTGCCGCGGCGGCCTGCTGTTTTGCGGGAAGACATGGTGATCTGAAAACAAAATGCTTCACTTACATAACGCTTATAGTGACGTTATGTGTATTTGTTTTAAATTTGTCTAGATTTACCACTCACTGTGGTAAATCTAGACAAATTTAATGTGATTAAATTTATATGAGCATCTGCAGGGGGTTTTAGAGCAACAGGTCATAATTGTATTTCACCTTAACCTTTTATTTTGACGGTAATTTAAAAAATAGGACCTGCAAAGACTAAAAGGAGTAGAATAAGACACATAACATAAGTACAGAAGTATACACAGTACCCATAATAAAAATACAATTATAAAATTCTTTGTCTGTCTGTCTTAATAATTAGTTAGCAATTAGTCATATACTTACGTAGTTGGAACAAAGAATGTAAATTACAAAAGAAGCAACACAAGAATATAGCTGATAACGTATCAATTAATAATTAATTAAAACTACGTTAATACTAACTATTACACGTACGAGAACTTGCGATAAATAAAATTGTTTCTGCGATGACTCAACGCGAATAAGTTACTATTCTATTTTCAAAACGGACAGTTATGTAGGGCACACGTTACATACAAGTCACTATCACTTAACATAAAGAATTCCATATATGGTCACCGTTTTCAACACTCCAAACTCGGTCTACTCAAGGATAAACCATATTAACTATAATGAATAAAATATAGTGGCACACCTGGAAAAGAATTCACCTACCGAGTATTCCATCAACATTAATACAAGCAATACTTACAATTTCCTCTGAAACTTCACGTAAAACGAATAAACAGTGACTAAAAAGTTAATTTAAGATGACCCGAATGAGAAGTTTCCAAAGATGACTAATAAAATCCAGTAGAACCTAAAAATTCACCCGTTTGGTATTTATATGTGACGGTTCTGTTGAAGAATCTTGACTGAAGTTTTCACACATATACAATCAATTAGGAAACCTCGCTCAGTTACTATGGGTAAAATAGAGACAACTATAGTGGTTAATCCGGTACAACGACCGCAGCAACAGACAAACAATGTATTATGCTTTTTTAAATATCTTTTAAGGCCACGGATTCAAGTTCATTATAGCCAATTTTAATTTATACTATACTAATTTAAATACTTCATTACAGGCAATATAAATACTTTGTATTTATCACAGCAATACGCGAATTAATTGTGTGAATTTCCATTGTGAAACATTAGCTTTTTAGAAGATAACAGTTAGTGAATATTTTTGAACGTTTTTTTAAAGTAACCCTAGGTCTAGAGAGCATATAATCAAAGCTTTGATTATATAAGGATTATATAGATGTGATTCACGCACACTAGTTAAAAAACGGCGTCGTATGATTGGTCGAATGCTCCCATTACGCCATTTTGATTGGACAATAAAATTGCCTGTTATAAACATTAGCGATTTAGTTAATTAAACAGTTAAGTGACTATTTTTAGACTTTCGCAGATTTTTTAAGGAAAAGCGAGACGAAAAAAGCAGTTTTGTTGCATGATTTTATTTTTCAAAACTTGTATATGGTCATGTCTTATATGTAAAAAATGTGGGGTTTTTACCATTAAGCGCTCGATTAAGTGCACCTACGTGATATAATGCAGTGAGAAGTGACTTTTTCGGTTGATTCCAATACTCCACATAAAGTAGTAGTAAATTCTCCTCCCTCATTATCTCATCATCATGGTCTTCATTAAAGAATTGAAAATATGTGAAGAGGTATAGAACTTAAATCCATGGCCGTAAACCTAATTTAAGAAAAAAAACCTTTACGTCAACTATCAGCTCTAACGAACTGTCAATACCGTCAAACTATCTTTCTTTTTTGACTATACTTTTTCATTGTGAAATGAAATAAAAAAACATGTACAATAACATGTTTTAAAGGCAGTAATAATAAATTTTAGGATAAACTGTAATTTAAATTCTAGCTAGTATTACAATTAGTATACGAGTAAGGTTTAATCGACTAATGAAGCTCTATTTTTAGTGCCATTATAAATTCAGTACAAAGTTATGATGATCATTTTGAATGAGATGTTAAATCGTACTAAATCAAGGTTGTCTGGAGTGGTGCGTACATTTGGTACGACGTCGAGGATCTGCGCCAGCCATTATGACGTTCTTGGGGTGACTCCGAAAGCAACACAAGCCGATATAAAAAGTGCATACTATAAATTATCCAAGTTGTACCATCCTGATAAGTCAAGCGTACGTTTTTACTTGCTTTAATATAACACAAAATGTGACATATAGAACCATTATCTGGTAATTAGAAATTACAGATTTTAATAGTTTTTCATGATTTTATTCTTTGAGAAATTTAATTTTTATGTTATAATGTTTTATTTCTAGGATGAAGAATCTGCTAAGAAATTCCGAGCCATTACTGAGGCATATGAAGTGTTAGGAAATGTACAATTAAAAAAGATGTATGACAGAGGTATGGTATAGATGATTATATAAGTTCAATATGCAGAGTCTATATAACATAAATAGATACCATATGTCATTCACAACTTACATAAAGTATTACAAAACACTTACTTTAAGAAATATTGCATACACATTTTTTGTAAATTATAGAATTTTATTACAACAATGATAATTAAAAAAAATGTGGACTTGGTTTCTTCAAGTTAAATTATGGAAGTATTTACTAGGGAAATGAAGAAATCTAAACAATGTGGCTCAACCGGGGAGTTCCCATTGCCACACCTACTTCTAGTGTGCAGTGGTTCTTGGGTTTCGGTGTAACGGTATGAATGCCAGCCGCATACATATGAGGCAACAATCGTAGTTTTCAAAAGTGGCAACACATTTCTACACCCTCAGACTCATTTATACACATTTATACTTATTTACACAACTTCAGATAAAAACCCTGATACATGTGAAGTTTTTTATATTTTCATTAGAGGCCACTTACCAATATTATAGTGGAATGTAAACACCTTTGCCAATTGAATTTTTAAAAACATAGAACATTGAAATTGTAGTTTAACATTACAGAAATTATTTATGCTATGTTCCAAGTTATCCACAACATGGTTGCAGAGTTTTTTTTCATTGTGCTTAATATAAAAGTATCAAATAGTCATCAAGTTTAATGGTCACTTTAAATTACAATATTATTAAAAGTGTTAATAAATTATTTCAATGTTAGACCAATGCCATTTCCACTCAGTGCCTTTTGGGTGGAGCAGTCCAGTCATGGGAAAATCATCTTTGGTTGGTATTTAGAAAATTTCTTCGTGTTTCAAGGTCTTCTGATAGGCACTGAGAGCAAAACGCGAATGGGGGGTGAATACAGACCTGATCCAGAGCCAACAGACCCCACATTGCGGTTCTACAAGTCCCGTGGTCATAGGCATGTGGTACCGACCATGGATGGACGAACTCCTATATATGATTTTGATGAATGGTGTGTAATTACAAAAGTTGTTTTTTTTTTATCTATATACTTAAAAACCTACAGAAGCGTTTTATATTTAAATTTTTGTAGCAAATGAGTATGCTGTTGTCTTACCTATGGCCTTACCTGTGCCGCCTTGGCCAGTGAGATGGACTGTGGACTAAGGCTCTGAGATGAGACATAATGGGTTGATGCAAAGTGGCATCTAACATACTCTCCGAAGCACAGAAGCGTGCACGAAATTTTACCACTAGTGGTTACCCATTCATCTACTGACTGCCCCGTTGCTTAACTTTTAGATTGGTTGAGATCTACACAAGACGCGGGGCTTTGTGCCCTTTTGTCATTATATATTATTAAACAGTCATTTTTACTATATTACCTTCACCTTTCGGTACTTTTAATGTTCAACTTATTTTCAGGGCAAAAAATCACTATGGTGATTTACTCAAGAAGTCGAAGTATGATAAAGAGTTTATAAGACACAAACGAGAAAAAGAATTGGATTATACAAATTCTGTCCATCAAGAATTTATAATTTATATCTCAGCATTTATATGTATCTGCTTTGTAGCACTTGCGACATATGGAAAAAGTGAATATGATATGGACACTACAAAGAAAGAAGGCCAGTCCACTACACAAACAGGCAGTGTAAAGAAAAGTTGAAATTTAATGGAATTTCTGGTCTTAACTCTCATTTAGATTAGTAAATTGACAGTTCTCATTAAAATACTTAAAAGCTTGGTTCTTGAAAGTAATTAAAGATATGTTTTAGAAAATCTTTAGTAATATCTCAATTTTGAATCAATAAATAAAACCATTGAATAAAAACGGGTGAAACGCTTTGTGATATTTATGTAGATTCAAGGTAAACACTAATTTATTTATTGTAAAATTAAATTAATGATTCCATAAATATAAACATCAAATAGTTTGTCTTACATTATTTAGAAATATAACAATGTATAGAATGTAGTGATGATATTTAATACATAGAGCAGCACAGAATTACTTTCAAATTTTTTAAGCTTAAGTTCTGAAAACTCAACATATTTAATGCCTATATTTATTTTAGTAAATATTCGCATTATTTAGGGAAGATAATAGTCGCATTATTTGCTTGGTATCATCTTAGAAGCCATTGTAAAAATGTATATAACATAGTTCTGCAGTAGGTAGATAAATTATGTTAAATAAATATATATTTTTTGTTGAAAGCCTTTTTTATTGCAAGTCACGGAGACCAATATAAAGTCATATAATTAAGTCTATCCATGATTTTATGCGGCACAACTTTCTCAAATAGGTTTCAGCCCAGCCCAGTGGTATACTTAGGTTTTATGGTAGGAAGACCTACTTTCGACGAGGTGTAAGTAATGCCAGTATGTACACCCAGAATAAAGAGAATAAACCAAGAACTACTTGGTGGTTAATTTAGGTCTGTTTGGCCGTATTCGATCGCAAAACGACTTGTTAACTGACCAGTGTAAACGGCAATTGGCTTATCCGTATTCCAAGCCCCATGCGACCGACTTAAATTTGTTATGGTTGGTCGTATTCGGTCATAACTTGATATTTGGGGAGCACGAGGAACGGACTGGCGGCCAGCGACTGATTCGGTGACCGACCTAATAAAAATAGGTCACTTATTTACGCCAAACCTAATATGGACGACCGATTCGCTGATCGTCCTAATGTAAAGGCTAATAACGGTAGAAATAAAGTTCTTTGTGAACGACACCAATTGGTAATTTTCGTTAATTTAGTTGAGTGAAATTGAATAAAACAATAGTTATTGAAAATTATGATATATGTTTATTTCACTTAAAAGAAATATTTGAATGATAAATAACATTTATGTATGCATTATCTATAAACTTACAACTGCAGATAGTCTAAAAATTTAATTCAATGTACATTGTAGGTATCTACTTATATTATCATAGAACTGGCATAAGCCTTTTTGCTAATTAGACAAGGCTCACCCATGTGCATTAAATTCAATATTACTATCTATTTCGTAAAATGCCATAGTTTAGTTTACAATATTTATAGAGAAATTTTCACCATAGATTTAAATCGATAGATTTCCCTAAGGTTGCCACAGAGTTTTACATTCATATTTGGATCTTTATATACTAAAAACATATTTTTTTCACGTCATTGCTCAAAAAACCAAGACATGGATAAACCAGAATTAGCTAAATGTAGAATTTAATCTGAGACATGGACTAAATTGGCATAACCTTTTAATAGATTTTTTAAAACGGTATCCAAGATTTTCGAGTAGAGCCTATCTATTTAAATCTACGATTTAGATTTATATTATTTAGGTACATTTAATTTTTACGTAAATCACATTTTATCTACAAGCACCAACATCAAGCGGACAGTTGAAATACTCATGACCTCATGGTCGGCTTGTGGAACGTTAAATAATGTCAAATAAACTTACCATGAACTGATCAAGAATAAATGGCAGCAGTAAAACGAGAAATTGCCTTGTTTGAAGAATGTGGTCATTTTTTTAAATATTCTTTATTTAATTTTACTCGGGACGCATACAGTCACGTATTAGAAATGGGGTTGTTGTCAGCTCAATTCCATATGAGACAACCATCTTAGTTCTTGGGGGTAGCGATTTATCTGTGATTGAATTCCTGTTCTATATAAATTTGCTTATTGATGTCCATGGACGTCAGTGCCTACTTAACATCAGATGGACTGCATGCTAAAATCTAATAAATAATTGATTAGTAGGTACGAGGCGTCCCAGGAAAATATTAATTCAGAAGTTCTATTCAGGCGTATATTAGCAACACGCAAGTTGAAACACATCAAATAAGCCTATTGTACACTGTAAAAACAGAAGTTAATGAATTATAAGTACTCGATCCTAATTATACCTATTTTTTCATTTTTGATAAAGGATTTTATAAATCCTGCAACGGCCTCCCAACATTACACCCTTCCATTTCATCATTTAAAGCATTCTAACGGTTTAATTTAACAATAAAATAAGTAAGACTTACTTGACTTTCAGGAAACATTAGCCGACTACACCCCATGATGTGCATGTAGGAAACATGTAATATAATATAATAATATATTATATGCGTTTACATGTATATGTAAATTCTTAAGTCATAGTACACAGTGGATATTTTTTTTTACATTCATCAGCTTTCTAGCAATGAACTTACGGTAATTTGCAATGAATAACTACATTTTCCTACGTTAGTTCTAGATAGATTTATATAATATATTGTATCGTAGGTTTTACTACGCACAAGATAACAAAAGAAATCGGTACGATTATATACTTTACTATTGTTACTCATATTTATTAGGGAAAAAGTCTTTTAATATTTTGCTTAATATTTTGTAATGAAAATTAAATTAGAACAATATTTTACGCGAACTTTTCCATTAAGTAAGGTAATTGACAATTCGAAAGTCCCTTTGTGTTGGAATTTGACAGCTAATGAATACCTTTCGGTAACTGAGAGTTTATTTATAACTAGCTATACTTACGTTTATTGCCGTGGATTTTTGGATTTGAATTTAATTATCATTCAACTCCATCAAAAACCGGTTGAGATGAAAACGAAATAACGTTCTCTAGGTACATTTTTTACATAT
>DWNY01001881.1:0-11856 GCA_018250635.1 Telegonus apastus
CCGGGGTGCTTGAATGGACGGTTCGAGCTCCCACTCTAGCCGCCCTCAACCCCGGAAGCCCCCTTTTAGTCGCCTCTAACGACAGGCAGGGAATACCGTAGCCTTATTCTATTCCCGGGACTACAGGGACAAAATTGCAATGCCTAATGGTCTAATTAGCGTTTAATTATAAGGTAGTAACTAGATAATTATCTTAAAAACAAAACACCCGACTTCTTTAATGAGTCGATAGAAAAAATTTCATCCAATCCGCTCTTTTACTCCGTTTACGGGAAAAATATTTAAAAATTGTAAAGCATATGTTACTATGACAACTGAGACGATTCTAATTACACCTACACGTTAAAATACGTCAAGCCGTTTAGGCTATGAAAAGTAAGAAAGAGATCGACATTCCTACATATGTACACTCGAAAAACATTACCCTCCGTCTGACGCAGCTGGGTAAAAGTGCTACATGTATCTCAATGTTACTGTTGAGTAACTTAATGTAAGTTTTTGGAGCTTAATGATATATGTAATATGTCCAAAATATGTGATCGAATACTTCCAGTCAATAAGGCTTTTACGATTCTTTAAATGTACTTTCTTAGAGCTATGGTTTAAGAATAATTTATATGTGTATGTTAAATGGATATGCAATTTTAATTACTTTAATTAGTGACGATTAGGTTTCCGCTAATAAATGAATACGACATTAATAATTAACGAGGTCTTTATGTAAGTGATACAATTTAAGATTAATGAGTGACTCACAGTTTCAAATATCACTCAAAGGCTCAGGTTCATATCTGCTATAGAAAAGAAAAAAATGATAAACGAATATTCTGTTATAACATAATATATAGTATTTTATAAAATACATAATTCAAGCAAGACTCTATTACTAACATTGTACTAACTAAACTTAAAAGTTTACGAGACAAGAACCTATCGGTTAAAGGTTATATTTCAATCGCCGAGATAACAGAACCTGTTCTTTCGAAAGAGGCTTGAAGGACCAAAAAAAACAAGTGAACGTGATAAACTAGTCTTGATCCTTGCGTCACGCGTAGCGTACTATGACGCTTCGTAGTTCCCCGAGCTGCCGTTCCAACGGTCGTGTCGCCTCAGTCGACGCGAATTGACACTCGGCAGTACGGCTTCGCGCTCGGCGAGTACGGACGTACGCTCTCTTCTACTCGGGCTCCCAGAGACTCTACGAAATAAGTTTTTCACTCGTTTTTTCTCTAAACACTCAGTGAACGCGTTTCTGCGTACATAACTCGTGTTTATCACTAAAATGAACACTTTTCGAAATGTTTTTGGACTACCAAAAGCGATTTAAGTGTAATTTGTGAATTCTTTTATCTTTGCGATTCTTTACGCGTAGGTGTTATGAACACAAGTGTCTAAGTTACTGTATTAAACAATAGACGGATTGAAGATACACAGTTTAAAATTTGTTGTTGATAATATAGTAAACTTAAAGGTTGTTGGCGTTGAATAGAGACGAGATGAAGGCGAAACAAATGAGACCGACAGGTGTGGCGGCGCTTGCGCTGCTTCTAGCGACTATAACAGGTAACTTAATTTGAAATTAAAACAGTTTGAATTCTTATTAGACATTTAAACATAGTTTAGTAAAGCATAAACGTGATTTAAGCTTCATTTACTTTAGTAAACTCTACATGTACAAGTAGAGCTGATAAAATTGATTACATTGCTAATGTTGGTAATACCTGTACGGCGAGAATCTAGATAGTGATTCATTCAAGTTATTTGGAGGTTATGTTTTGCAGGCTTGTATTTAATATATTGTTGTAATTGTTATATTGTATCAGAAGTTAATAAGTAGTTTTATTGGTTTAATAAAATATCGTTGTGACTTATGTAATCAATAATCTTATATAAAATAGATAAGTAGATATTGGATTTTGAGTGTTTAACATTTTGTGTTCAAATAAGTTTCTAAATTTATAAAGTGTTAATTTTGTAATCCTTATAAGAAGGGTAATATATATTTGTAGTTTCATTCAAAAGTAATCTAAATAAAAACGGTTGTACCAGTATTTAATTACAACAAAGTATAAACGAGAGGTAAAATAAGAATATGGCAAAAAATGATTCAATAATTCCATCCATTCAATAATTATGGAGAAGTTAAGAAAAACCAAATAGGTGTGAATAGCTGTCGAAATAACGGCGTTAAATTTAACAGGTTCAGAAACTAACCTTGAATTGAACAATGAAGCTCAGCAGTTGGTTTAATTGCGTAAAAACTGTGACAATGCCGTGTCCGTTATTTGTGTATACAAAAGTTGATTAACATGTCAAATATATTGTTTCGTAAAAAAATTATTAGATTTGAGAAATTACTAATTTTTCTACAATTTTGGGTAGGATAGGCAGTATAATTTTATATCAAAATGTAAAATTATGTATTTTAAAAAACAATAAGTTCACATACTATTCAAGTGGTTGCTTCTAATTTAACCATGATTACTTGAAGAAGATGAAGAAAGAAAGAAGTACCTTTTCTCTTAGCTATGTGAAAGAACAATGAGATGAAACGAAGAGATAATATTAATGTATAAGATCATGTACATTATATTACAATATGTACAAATCTCTGTTATATCTACTTTCATAGTTTTATTCAATAAAACACAGTCGAGATCCAAATCTGAAAGAACATGGGTCAAGGTATGAAACATGACAATAGCGCTGAAACGCCAGAGCTAGATGTGAAAAAACGGTTATGGTCGTTATGTTCAGCTCTACAGGTACCTACAAAGCGACAAAGCCAGATTTCCTAGAACAATTGAGAATTCTGCCACACTAGTTCTGGGCTCGTTCATGCGTTGCTTTCTCACCCAAACGCCCGTGCTCCGATCAGTTGGAAATATGCAACCGCATTTGTTCCGATGCGAGCAGAATTTGTGCGATTCTGGTGATACATTATAAATTCGCATGTGCACTGCATCAAATACAGACATGATTATTGCGCTAAATAATTTACATCAGTTAACATATACATATAGATATTCGTTGTTACTCAAGAAAATAAAATTGTATCCAGTTTTTGAATTTGAATTAAGGAAGAGAATCATTTTAAGATTTAATATTTCATCCCTAGACTTAGGTGATAATTTACTCCAGATGCCGCTAGTCGTAAGGCGCAGACATAGATTCTATCTGGCATAAATTGCTATAACGCTCACGCGTGTCTATGGTTGGCGAGATCTGTATCGTACGAGAGACGGTTATTAGAAAGACTCATTCTTCGATGAAGTGTAATAAGTGCGCGATTGGATCACGATCGTAATTTAAATAACTTATTACAAAGAAGATGAAGATTACAGTTTGAACGATGTTGAAGTTCAACGCGCTTAAGTACTTTATGGGGCGAGGCCATCCTGTAGCCTAATTTATTATTAAGACGTTAAATGAAATTGGTGGAAGACTTAGAAATGTTTTCTGGTTGGTTTATATCCGATACGATTTTTTGGCGTGATTATGAAACTTGGTACAATTGGAGAGGCGTAGTGGCCGATGCAAGTTAATTATGCTATTAAAACAAAATGCTCTTATCAGGTGTAATTCATTTGTAATATCTAGTAGTGCTAATCAAATTTGAATCTAAATCGTAAAGTATGTAGTAATCCATGATAACTACCTACTTTACGTAGTATACGCATCAGTATTTTACAGCAGCCAAAATGATTTCATTACTTTCATTGTCACAAGCAATAATAAGAACAATTTACTGGTATTTCTCATTCAGACTGGTGCGAATGCGCTGTTTGTTCTCATCCAGTGGCAACAATTTAAGCAAATTCAACACATCTGCCGTGTCATTACCCTCATCGTTTAAGCGTGTTAACACGATTGCTGTAATGGCGAGCTGGCTCCATTTTACGCGGTCATGATCATTCCTGATTCCAACTACCGTCGAGGCACATGTAGATTGCTATCAGATGTCCCAAACTTTCTCCTGAAGATAGTTTAGATGGTATCTCATCTGTTATAGTCCAAATTACGCTGCCATTGCACGCTAAGTTGATCTGACCTAAGTATAAATTTTCTACTGACATTATATGGAATTTACGTCATGTACTAATAGTCTTAGATTCTACTTAATGATGTAACCTACAACCATAAATGACAGAGAGATGAAATATTCATTTACTTACATTATTTATATCGTAAGTTAATATAATATTCTATTTGAAAAAGTTTCCCGGAAAATATGGAAGACATTGATAAGTATACATTTTGATATCGGCTTTACCTTTAAGATTGTCCATAAACGTAGTATTTTCGATTGGAGTAGAAGTTCCTTTGATAAATCTACCACTGACATTAAAGCTATTCAAGATTATTGACCTGCCAAGGTACCGAAATCCTTACTATGTGAAATGGCTGGCTTGAAGGCAGTTCAAACGATATTTAACGGAGCTTGAACCTGTGAGTTAATGAAGTAATTTCTAGACTTGTATTTAGAATCCGATCTTAGTTTGGTATTATTCAATAAATGTATTTGGAAACTACCATGTAGTTCATTTGAAAACTGATTGCGAAGGATTAAATTAAAAGATAATGTATAGGGAACAACGAAAAGAATAAGAGCCACTACAGTGTTTGGCGGTTCGTTACTAAAAAAATCTTTAGTTTTTTTAACATTCAATGTGGAGTCATTTAGTTCTTTAATTTTGATCTCCTTGGAAGCATATTTCAGTATTTACTTTGTTGCTTTAACTTTTAACTTATTATTATCTTTTATGTCACCTTTTAATGATATTAATGCTCATTGCCACCCTAAGCATAGCAAATGTTGACCATACTTCAGCTGTTTCAGTAACAGTATCAAAATAAAATAAAAGGTTAACTACATCTTTAAAATATATAGGCAAGAAATAGGTAACGATGCTGCCGCTATTCCCTTTAAAAACGTGTAGAATTCTCGATCCAGTTAGCAATATTTATTCAATAACGAAAATAGTCTGTTCTATAAAGTCTCTTAACATGATAAAATATTGGGAATTGCTACAGAAGTTTGTATTGGATACTTCATTTCGAACTACTATCCTCTCAATATGAGGAAACTTCTAGCCTGAATTCCGTTTATAAACTATTCGAACTGAATTAGTTTATCCATCCATCTGTCAGGAGGTTTTTAGAGTTTCCGAGTTCCTAGTAACATTTCAGCATATGCGTTTGATCGCTTATAGAAATATTACGTAGTTAATAATGGTTATCGACACTTCCTGGACGCAAATAGCTACGATCTAATGCACTTCTGATTGTACTGGCGTGAAACTGGTTACGGTTTAGATATACTCTCAAACAAATGATGCTGAAATACCTACTTGAGAGCTTTTATAAAGTATCATTTTCAGTGCAGGTAATATTAAGCGCGTTTAAAACTGGACCAAAGAGATCTAAAGGGTTTTATATTTTTTGGTGCAATTGATTTCACTTAAATGAAGTATCTATTAAGGTGACAAGTTTTAAGTGTGAAGCTTACTATGAGCTAAAATATAATGAAAATTTACGTTTACACTTCAGAAAATAAATATGTGTTGGATATATATTAAAACAGGCGCACATAACGTATTTAAAAATCTAAATTAGAAGAAAACGATATTATTTTTAGATTCGTTGCGGAGAGGATGTTTTTTTGAATTTATTTGGGTAGATAAATAATTAACGGTATCCGAAATCAAAAAGCTATGAAAATACTGAAAGAAAAGACAATAGCCTAAGATACAACAGACCACGGAATATTCTTTGCTCAAAGCTGACCTCGTTGTCTTAATAAGACAATTAAAATTCTAAGAAAATAATATAATGAAGATACCGTTGTTACTTTAAGCTGATGAAATCTGAATTAAATCACGTGCGAGATTTTGATGGTTAGTACAATATAATGAGGATTAAGTTAAGATTTGATTATAATAAAAATATATAGATAATTTGAAGAGACAAAAAATGTCAGATAATTTCACAAATAACTTTTGTTACGTATACTTACAATTTATAGTTATTCGTTCATAACACGGATAAAAAACTTGCAATCATTACCTAATAGATTATTACTACAGTTATAGTTATTACTGAGTGCCAGTATTTTTATCCGAGAAATGTAACTATATTTCTATTATAGTTTCTAGGTTCTAAGCAAAATTACTGTTACTTAGTAGGTACATAATTCAATTACCCCACTAAAATATGTCACATAGAAATTTCTCTTACTTCCCACCAAAGGTCAAGTTAGCGGTGTCAGATCTACCTTTATCGGTGTGACATGACCCACATCTGGATGAGTCACTGCGACATTAACACGTAGTCTAGTAGTTACGTGATGACAAACCACTTGCGACCACTGCCGTGTAACGGATATCTTTATATCTTTAGTAGCCACGTATTTTAGATCTGTAGCATTGATCTGTATCAAACATCATGAATATTAAGTACGCTTTTTACTCATAAAAACCTTCGTTTCGATGGCAGAGTGTGGATGCCAACTGACTTATAATATAAGTTGATGGTTATAGTCTTTGAGAGTGGTAAGGCATCTGATTCAGATAGATTCCCTCGTAATTCGACAGAAAGATGATCAGACGAAGTGTCACAATACCTAGATATACCAATCAGCGCGCCTGTACTGCAGACCATGAACTGTATTACATGAAAGTTGCTATAAAGCAAAGAATTCACGATCAGTACTGAGGGAACGACTGAAGAGAGAGTTTGACTGCAGAGACATCACCGCTATAGTTGATCCTATTTAGCCTTATTCTGGTTTGAACGGTATGGGAACGGGGAGATATAGGAACGTTGAAACTTAGTTATCAGGCGTAGCAACATATATATAAGTATAATGTGGCCGACTTCGTCTACCGGTGGCTGTGGCCATTACTCACCATGTAGAATGTGCATTTTTTTCTAAATATGCATGATTGCCTTCTTTATTACAGCATTGACAAGGCTATTGATCATATCATTTATAAGCAATTGAGAAGCAATGAACTTTGGCTCAAGGCTGGTAAGATTGGCTGCTATTTCAGATGATGCCCTATTGCAGTCGTTATCGTTTAAAGTTGACGTTTTAGTTATGCAAGCTTATGCCCCTACCTACCATATTTTTCGTCTACATTTAACATTTCTATGCAATTTTAGACAGGTAACAGTGATTCAGTGGGATGTGGCACATTTCCGAGACACAACTTTAAACTTGGTCCCTGACTAAAAGTCTCTTAAGCAAAACCTAGAAAATTTTGAAGAGAAAGTCTCTTCATAAAGAAAACATACTTATACTAATGCTTTTACGTGAGGTGGGTATTACAGTTTAGAGATAGCATCAAAAAGTTAGGCATTACCTATTTTTTTTAGAGTCGACCACTATATTGTGACTGTTTCTGAACGGAGTGGAAGAAGTTTCGGGCGTAGTTACTTCAGAAATTATGCTAAAATCCATATAACAAAGTGAACAACAAGCGAATAGTAAAAATCTTAAGACAGATTCAACAAACCATAGTAACACAACCAAAATTACAAATGTTAAGTGATATATTATAACTTAACCTCTTTTCTCACTTATTGTGCTGTAAACTGTTCGCACCTGCTAATTTGCGCCTCGTTGAAGAACCTCGTAATTGGAGTTTATTACCCTCGCTTTGTCTGCCACTGAAAACTAAACAAAAGCGTAAAATATACTTCGCTACTGTCATTTTCATATAATTAAAGTATATTTACGCGTAATGTAATGTGTGATCTCAACTCAGTATCTGACTTTTTTGATGTTAAATGTGTAAATAGTCAATATTATTACTTGCCTTAAAGAAGATTGAAGTAGCCATCGAGATTGCAGTCCATCCAAAGATTTTTTATTACAATATGGAAGTAGTAAACGAGCTTGCAGTCTACCTGGTGGTAAGTGGCCACTGCCGCCCAAGGACATCTGTGATCAACTCCTGATAAGTTTAGGAGTCCTACCTGAGGTCGGCCAGGTTATTATTACTGAGGACCAAGTAACGTCTCGGATATGTACGTCTCCCTTGCCCCACCCTTCAGACCAGAACATAGCAGCGCTGAACATTGTTGCTATAAGGCAAAAATGGGCGAGGCGGTAGTGATTCTGGAGTTGAACCTCAGGGGTTCTACAAGAAAGATAAGTGGTCACTGGCACCCATGGATAGATATCCAGATCGTAGATACGAGCAACTTCATATCGAACAGGGGTCCTATTTGAAATACAGATGCATTGCTACTCCAGAGCACTGAGACGAACGCGTATTATAATAGTGGGCCACCAAAAGGTATACACACAGCCGGGAATCTAATGATTTTAAAGGTGGGTGAACTCTACTTACATAGTATAGTCCATTATACTGGTGTTGGTCTACAAGAAATATCATTAAAAATGATATGAGAACATCGAAATACAAACTAGGATTTCAATTTTGTGTACCTACAATGCAATCCGTATATGAATCCGTGTGTACATTACAAATTATCTCGTTGAATGCATTCTGTGAACAAATATGTGACACTATACAGCGAAACTAATACGTAAACAGCGAACCGTCACCGATAAGGCGATATGTTATCACTACGGCAGGTAGTCCCCAAGTTATTTGTATCACACGTATATATAAGTTAATGAATACGCGCTTATAACGCAATGTTTTTCAACAAAGGATCAGGTAAAACGATTATTTTCGAAGAGAAAGTAAATATAACAATTTTGTGAGTATAGACATCATTCATGCAGTCAATACCAACAGACTGAATGAATGATGTATAATTCATTCGGTATACTATAAATGAATTTACTTTGAACCCTGTATGTATTGAAAATGTAGCCGAACTGGTAATCTATATTTTAATACGTGAAGCGAAATCTCCTGATGCCTTTTTTCTAATACTGCGAGCACGAAGGGGAGTGAAATTAGGACTGTTTTTGAAATTCATGAAGAGAAGGAGCGAGGAGACATGACATTCATCCGCTCGAGATGATCCGCGTGGCGAAGCGGTCACCAAACCGGGCTGACACGCTATGGGTTCCGGGTTCGATCCCTGACCAGACAGATCAGTACGATGAATTTAGATTTCTGCTCTGGGTCTGGATTTTTGTGTTTCCATGGCACATACTACACTGAAGAAAATCCTTCTGTGGGGCTATGAATGTAGAAAGTGTTTAAAATATTAATTGCTACAAACATTTTGAATTAGACCAAATAAAACATATATTGTTTACAGTAATGTAAGACATTGACTGAATTGAATATCTACGATTGTGACGGGACGACTAGTATTTGTAATTTTTTTAATTCTTGGGATAAATCTGTACACCATTTGATTACACAACACGCTACAGATTTGTTCGAAGGCATATCTATCGATTTAAGTCTGTTATCACGTGTAAGTTATCCGCATATCGCAGATAAACACAGTAAACAAATCGTCTGGCATCGGAATGCACGCGAATGTTTCGTATTCGAGAAACAATACGATTGTATTGTCACTTTTACTTTTCACATGATCCTATTTAGGTATGCTTGATTGTTCTTTACTACCAGATAGTTGAAAGTGTTGAAAGCCAAGGTTATACTCAATGGTATAGGTACTTATGAAGGTTTGAGCTTTGAATACGTGACTATATGATGACTTTTCTTACACACATACATTTGTATTTTTACCATAAACTTACATATCCTTTATTCGTCAAAGGGCTATTAACATAATGATAAAGTATTGACATAAACGTCTTAGATCAGTCCTGGTTTATAATTCTAGTAACATTTTTTTTTTTTTTAAGTTATGTGCTTATTGACGAACGAAAGTGTCACTCTTTTGCTTTAACAGTGAACAAAAATCGTGAGAAAACTACGACTTCTTACTTGATACCTCCTAAAAGTTCTTACATGTGTGTGAAGTCTGTCAATGTACTGTTGGCAAGCGTTTTGAATGTTCGTCCGTCATTAGACTCATATCATCGTGACCGTCATTAGACTCATATCATCTGACCCGTATTCAGCAATGGGACGATAAAAAGTAAATCTTTATTATTCGCATGATAAATGCTAATTTTAACAAAGTATTATACGATCTATATATTAATAGCCTAACTAAACATAAACGCCCGTATTAAAAAACGCGGTCTAGCTATAGTATCGGTTTTATATAAAGGTTTATCGCAATTTCTTATTACAAACGATTGTTTTACATTTAGCTCAGTACTATTTTAGTACGTAGTTTAAAAGCATCAGTAGCACAGTTAACATTTGGTCTATAGTTTACGTATGTGACAAATGTCAATTTCAAGGTCACTGTAAAAATTAACTTCTTTACAAGCCAAAAGTTAAAAAGCCAAAGGTAGAAAAATATAAATTATAGTATCTTTACTAATAATAAAAGTAGTAAAAACCATTTGAAAATATTGTGAATATTCAATTTCCATAGACTTCATTTCCAAACATGTCGCATTTTACACGAAAATCATAAATTTTATGACATATTCACGAAATGGAACGTCGCATACAATAAATAGGGAAGTATCTGAAAATTTTTGTTCATTATTCTGTGGACATTTAGTCCATGTTTTTTTTGTAATAAGGTTAAGTTTTAACTATGGTACTTAAGTTAGCCCCAGACTACGAAGTCTAGGTTTGAAAGGGAATTTTACAAGTGTTTTGTAATAAGACGAAAAGGACACAATTATTATTAACTATATCTACATTTTACGTTGAAGTATAGCTATGCTCTATTTGTTTGGTATCCCATTATGCGTGGAATGTATACAGCGGCCACTACGCATATTCCTCGCATAACATCGGACCATAAATAGAAACTTTCTTAGAGATTGATCGCTTTGACGTCTTATTCCGAACTAAAGCTTGATCGAATAGAGTTGTTTTACGTCTTCTGTATCAATATAAGTGTAGAGTGCAACTAAGTTCAATAATGTAGGGACATTATTATAAAGAATACCGTTTACTTCATTCGTATCGATAAATGGGAGATATATTTTATTCTTATTAATATAATAAGTGAAGTGTAAAGCGGAAATCCGAAAAATTCTTTCTATACGAAATTATATCTGCTTAAATATTTTTGTATTCAAGAGTAAGTGGTGAAAGAAATTCCACAAATTAGTTTAATTGCGAAACTAGTGAAAGTGCATAAAATAAGCGCACAAAATCTACAAATTTTTGTACTTGATTCTATGTATATCTAGTAGTAGATACTAGTAGTGGTACTAGTATTACTGCTATTACTAGTACTAGTAGAGGTAACCGTACTACTGGAGTATTTCTACTATCCATTATTCGACGTCACAGGCATCTTCGAAAGGCAACGTAAAATAATGACACAGTGGAACGAACTTGCAGGTAGAAAAGTCATCGAAAAAGCCAAAACAAAGAAAATTGACATGCTAAAGGAATTTTTAATCGCTTTTGACTACATCTACTGTAACAAGTACGTAGAACAGCCTCATTTCACACGTAAATAAATAAACATGAGTAATCATACTCACGATTTCGAGAACGAATTACATATGCGTGATGCAGATGATTACAATATTGCAATTTCGTTCATTTCGCTTTTCATATATGGAGGTTATTCATTCGTTGTCCTATATTCATTCGAATTGGAGTGAATGAGTGATAAATTTGTTCTTTGTGCAGTGGTTCGCCTGGTTTCATATTATTTTCATTTTGCCGCATACCAGCACAGGTTTTCATGTTTGTTTTCTGATTATTCAGTTATTGTTAATTGTTAGTTCGTTAGAGTCGGAGGACTTCATTATTTCTAATATATACATATTTTTTACCATCATTAAATGTGTTTAACTTATTTATTGGATAT
>DWNY01001882.1:0-11848 GCA_018250635.1 Telegonus apastus
TAAAACTAAACTTATACATCCAAATAAAAAATAAAAACATTCATCATAGGGAAAATGAGGTGTAACTTGTTAAGCTGCATTTAAAAAAAATAGCGCATTTTTTGACATAGACATCTGACATAGTTGACAATTTACGTCTTTTATATTGTCAATATTGTTGTCAGTGCTGTAAATAATGAGTATTTTGTTTTGTTTCATTTTATAAATTTTAAATACTTATTAGTCATAAATTATCAATCAAAAATCTACTCTGCATGAACTTTGATGTATATCTAATATCATAGTTCTCTCTGCACGCAGGATTCGAAAACTTTTGCTTCACGTACTAATATATAGATTAGCCCCATGAGATTATGGTTTTACAGGGACATAAATATCATTTTAAAGAACAAAAAGATTTGTTCCCAAAAAACTTAAAGCAACACAAAATTGAAAGCAACACTAATGAAATTACGCGTGGATGACAATGCTTATAAAGTGGCTTGACAACAAATTGTTGATTGGAGTTCAACATACTCCCCATCTATTTTGGTGTTCATCAATTACGTTTGATTCTCAGCCTTTGCGATATGCAATTTGTGTAATTGGTTGATGACTTTCATCTCCATAGAACATAACATCAAGTAGAAATGTCCGTTTTGTTCACGAACGTCGCTACTTCCAAGGTCTAAGCTAGAACATCTCGTTATCTGTCCGTACTGCTCAAAACAGAAGACAGTAGAGTTAATACTGGTATTATATGTATTGTACCTTTATGGCACTATGCGTAGTGAATCTAGCTGTGTAATAGTATAGACTCTGTGTGGGAATAATGCTTCTCGAACGAAGCACGAAGAGTTCTATAACCTCTAAGTACGAACGTAAAAAGACCGAAAAAGAATTAACCTTTGTCATTTCCAGTAACCGAAAAATGTATATTAAAAGCCACTTCTATTTACCATTCACTCTGAGTATCTCATCAGCAAACCCTCGCCCATTGAATGGGCGCAATTGAATAAAGGCGGTGTATCGCTGCACCGCACTCGAGTCTGGCGGAATTCCAACTCCGACCCACTGCAGAGCCCGGCTTATGTAACGAAAGTTAAATATTTACGAGTCGAGATCAAATCTCTTATTTCTAGGGGCGTATTACGTAAGCTTATTATAATCACTTGAATACTGTACGGAAATTTGTTCTTTTTTATAAAACTGTAGTGGTAAACGTATGTGTAGTGCACCTGATGGTAAGGGGCCGTCAATGGATGTCGGTATATATAATAAGAATGTAACTCGGGCTTGCCCTCTGTGTGTTTAAAATTACTTGCTGCCAAAACAACGGGCTTGAATTCATAGAAATGGAGATATATAATTATAGTACAAATGTTAACTTAACATTTAGGCTTTATTTCATCAAAATCGATTTACTCTATCAAAAGTTATCACAATTTAAAATCAGAAGTAACTTTTCTTATGTCGAATTACGAACGTACGCGGCTAGTTATACCTTAGTGGGCCAGATGGCGTTATTGTACAAACATCACTGACTCACGGGCAAACTTCTAAATACAAATGGCAGAACATCGTTCGCCTGGCCAGCTAGTCTACCATAAACCTCCGAAAAGCTAAGAGTCCTATGTGAGGTTGGTCATAAATGCGTTGCTATCCCTGAGGACGAAGTTAGAATGCATCAGATGTGAATGCATCTAAACGGGCGATTATTGACTGATAGGTACAGGACTCTTCCCACAACTGGGTGGCTTGAAGCGTATACGTCGCTCAAGTGAAGGGGGTACGGGTTAGTTCCTAATGTGTGCCGGGTGCTTTTAAACCGCCCATAAGGCCTTTGACGAGGTTTAACAACTGCTATGGAATGATAAAAACCAGATCTGACGACTAAACGTGCCCTCCGAAGCATAAAAGCGCGGATGAAATTTTCCCCTTAGCGATCACCCATCCATCTACCGTCCGCGCTCGACGTTGCTTAACTTTGTATGCGCGCTTCCAATATGGAGTACGTAATATAAAATGTACGTGTCAATTAGTACTTACCATTCGCTTCGTTCTTTCTTTCTGCGGAAAAAGAAAAGGATACTTAGGAATTGGTAGGTAGGAATGGGAAAGAGTAAAATAAGGAAAAGAAATGGTTCAACACTGCAGCTTGCAGCATCTGGCACTCTGTTTTATGGCAAAATCATGTTCACATTAAACATTCAATTGTCTGGAGCTTTTCATGATTATTTACAAAGTTTTGCGTTTTGAATTTTAAACTTTTTTATATTAAGTTCTAATAACAAAAGAAGCGTAAATCCTCATTATTTCTACTTTAAATTATTTCAAATTCACATTAATAAGCTATGTCGCTGATGAATGTTTGAAGAAGTAGTCGTTCAGAAGTATTCGCGGCATATATTTAGGTCTGATGAAAAACTATCGATTACGTTTTTAAAAGGTGTTCTTTATGTTTTAGAATTTGCAAACGAGCATGCAGCCCACCTGGTAGTAAGTGGCGGCCACAGTTGCGTAGGTACCCCTGAGGACTAAGTTGGAAGACTTCGATTAGTATGTCTCCCCTACCACACTCATCAGGCTAGAACACAGCAGCGCATAACATTGTTGTCATAAGGCAAAAATAGGTGTAGAGGTGGTGCCGCCGAGGTCGAACCACAACGGGTTCTACTGGTAGAAAAAGAAAAAAAACTAGTTTTTACCCGCGACTCCGCTCGCGCTTATGTGTACCTAAGATTACCTTTCTACTATATATTTCATTTCGGAAGTGTACATTTAAGTCACCTTCCGTTTCTACACAAGTATGCTAGCCGACTTGCTTACCTTTAGATAGAGGCATGCTGAAACTCTATACGTATCGGATCATATCACTTCAGCGTGCTATCCAGTCATCGGATTACCGGCTGTGTTGCGGCAATATATGGTTTGAGTGTTTCGTTTAGTAGGTATCTTTTTAGCAAACGACCATACAGAGTAACTGAGACTGAAGAATACATGCAAACAGCATACAGAGCATACAGTGTAACTGAAATGAACTGAGACTGAGACTGTGAGCGGCCACAGCCGCCCATAGACATCTGTAATCAACCCGTATGTAAGATTAGAATCTTGTCTGAGGTCGACGATAGTTGCATTGCCGCCCCTGAGAACTAAGTTGAAACGCCTGGGATAAACATCTACCACGCCCTCTTACCACACCCTTCAGACCAGATCACAGCAGCGCTTAATACTGCTATTATTAGGCAGTAAATGATGTAACTATATGTATGCAAGGGGTTCTATTTCTAATTCAGAGCAGCGCTTTACGCTTGTTATTAGGCAGAAATAGGCTTTGGAGTTGAAACACAGGGCTATACTACTTTCATACGTACTTTAACTACTATACAAATTATTTATTTGAAGTGATATTGAAGTGTCTGTTTGTAATATCAAATTAACAACTTTTAACTAAATGCATATGAAAATATACACGGTAAGTATAACAAAAAATACAATTATAAAAATTTTTGTTTGTCTGTCTGTCGATCTGTCTGTTTGACTGAGGTAATCTTCTTAACCGCTGGACCGATTTTGACGGGACTTTCACTAGAAAATAGCTGAAGTTCTAAGGTGTAACTTAGGCTACTTTAAAATTTGAAAAAGCATTAGCGCGCGCTCTACACGTATGCTGCATGTATGCATGAATGCGGTTGCCGTTAGGCAGATATGAATGTATGCATTTTTTACTTCTTTGAAGCGGGTGAAACCGCGGGGTTCAGCTAGTTATAACATTTATTTCTGTCCTTTGTAAGGTGTGACGACAGGAGGTTATCGAAGTAAATATGCCTACAGGCTTGAACTTTGGGAGTGACGTGTGAATAGTGGGCCCACTTTGTTTCCAGAATTATTACCTAATTACCTAATGGAGTTCTACTGTTTTACTAATGGATATACCTTTTAACTTATGTAGGACATACCTACTCATTCCTACCTACTCATAATTGACTAACAGATACAATAATTATGTGCAGGCAATCTTTTAGAGAATTGAAGTAGTAAACACCGCAAGTATAAACGATTCTACCACTATACTAACTATATTTACGGTTTATGTAAGTAGGTACCTAATGTATGTTCTTATCTACACATTTATCTTTTGTGTCATATCATTTTAGTACCTATCTATAGAAATATATATTCGTTTAAGTAAATTAAAATGTCTGTTTGTAATGTCAAAAAAATAACTTTTTACTACAAAATTTTTTGTCTGTCATCTGTCTGTCTGTTTGACTGAGGCAATCTTCTACACGGCTGGACCGACTTTGATGGGACTTTCAGTGGAAGATAGCTGAAGGTCTAGGGCGTAACTAAGGCTACTTTAATTTAAAAAAAAAGCATTAGTGTTCGCTCCACGCGCATCGCCACCATCGCGGGGGCTAATGTCAGTTGTTATTAGGCACGTATGCTTTTTTACCTCTTTAACGCGGGTGAAACCGCGGGGATCAACTAGTAACTAATGTAGAATAAGCATAAAATGGGAAATTCTATAAGAACAAAGTGCCTCCTTGTTTCTGATTCATTATGTACGTAACTTATAAATTATATTTACATAAACGCTTAGGTTTTGTATAATCATGTTGTATGTACAAATTAGTAAGGTTTTCCTGGTAAATAATATAAATATAGAATGTTGTTATTTAATAGGACGTAATATTAAGAGGCAAATTGTGAAATATTTAATCGCTGTTGACACTTTGTTTGTTAGATACAAACGTTACAAAGTTACAATAGTAACTTTGTAACGCACGATCGTTTCTTGCTTCCTTCGTTACTTTCTTCGTTAGTTTTCTTAACAAAACGAAAAATTATGAGCACAAGATTTTCTAAAAACCTTAATAATGAATAAACGGTTTAATAAAGTATAGGTTAAGTATTCTACTTAAGAGAATGATTTAGCAATGTACCTATATCGTTATGTAATTTTTTTGTTATACAATTAAGTAAGCCAAAAAAACAGGGTGTGTGCGTGAAAAATGGCTTTGGTAACACAATGGTTAAAATGTATACACGTATAAATATCCGATATATGCCTTTCATTAGTGTTTCAGTCTGGTCGTTACAGAGGGGTAGGGGTTGAAAGCCTTTTTACAATCTTGCGCTGGTTTCGTGTTTTAAACATAACTAACCCAATGCATAACTAATGTGAAAGGGGATATGTTAACATTCCCTTTAATGGCATCCATTCAAAACTCAGAGCGAAAAATAAATATACCTTTAGGAACAAAACATGGAGTAAGTATAAAAAATTCTGCCGATTATACTTTTACCATAAATAAGATATAAAAACAGCTTTAACCGTTTAAGATGTTACATATTTACAGATATTTTATATAGCAGACGCGTATCATGACAGACAACAAAACGTTAGAAGGTATTCTTTCAAACAATGTGTATTTATGACCTATCTGCCGTAAGAGTCGGTGCACACAGTGCAGTGCGTCGGCGATGCAGCGGCGGTGCGACGCCGCAGCGATACCGCTCCAGCGAGATTTCGCCACATTTTGTATGTAAATCACCGGAGCAGTACCGCTCCGGCGACGCACGGCACAGGCACTACCACGACACGGGCCGTACCTGTCAAAACACTGTATAGAAAGATATAATTTCGTCTGCCCCGTGCAATACACATCTGCAGACTTAGAAATGTCTATAGATATTAACGCAAGTTTAGGGCGGATTTCCTGTCACGCTCGTTTATAAAAGCATGCGAGTCCCACGTGCCACTTGCATTTTCAATAAAAGCCATTTCATATAACTCATTCATCTAACGTACGTCACTCCGTAAGAAAACATACTACTCAATATTACAACGCAGTTATTTGCTCAGCATTAGCAAAGACGTCTACATTCAACTCGTATCAGTTCAAGTGGTTCCTAAGTACTACGATTAATAAGTTTATTTTCATAGCAATCCAGTCTCAATTTCAATCAAACAAAGATCAAAGAAGCAGATGAAGCAATCGATTCTGGGCGTAACAGTTACCAAATTATTATGAACGGTTTCCACTCGACGTTATGTGCGGTTGAATTTTAAAGGTAAAACCCTTTGTGGTACGATTCCGGCGGTACCACCGCAACTCCTGTGTCTGTCTTATAACAGCAGCGTAAAGCGCTGCTGTGTTTTGGTACGAATGGTGCGGTAAGGGAGACACACTTATTCGAGGCGTTTCAACTTAGTCCTCAGAGATAGCAACGCATCTGTGACCGACCTCATGTACGACTGTGATCGTATCTAGGGTTGATGCAGGGGCCACTTACCATCAGGTGGGCTGCATGCTCGTTTGCTACTTCAAAACTATAAAAAAAGACTATTCAAAAAAACTCATTCTCTGCGGTCGGAGGCAGCGGTGACGCCGGAGTCGAACCACAAAGAGTTCTATCACCCTTACGCGCTTCAAACGTTATGTATCTGCTTAACCACAAAACCTGCATTCAGCATAAGTAGCGCTTAATGTTAATACTAACTACAGTTACAAGTTACATAGCACGAAGTCTTCTACCGCTTATATAAATAACGAATGAAGCGACATCTAATTGCGGAGAAATAGGTACGCCGTAACTCTTTACGCTTTAATATTTTTAATAAATTCAATTATAAATCTCTTCTCTATTGTACAATAAATTTAACAAAAAACGAAATATCTATCACCTAACTAGAATTAAATTAAAACGTGAAATAGTAACTTAGGTACCTGAAAGATTTGAATTATGATGAAACAAAGAGGTTTCTTCATTTGTCTCCTACACAGAAAAGCATTATTTCTTTCTCTCCCACACACACACACACAAAACACACACACACACACGCACACACTCACACACATACACACCATTTGCGCTTGATCATTTTAAAGTAATACAATAGTTTTGTAATGTATTAAAATAATATTTAAATGTTCGCTGATTTAAATTTTATATTGTTTCGGTGGATGAGCGGGGTACCTGTAACACAGGTCCAGAATCTAGTAAAGGGCCCTTGCAACGTGTATATATGAATATGTTTATATCAATAAAATGTTTTTATTTTTTTCAAATATCTTGAACACGTCGAAACTGAAGTCATAACCATTTCAGTGGCGCCGTCATGCTTCTATTTTAAATACAAAAAAGCTGTTCTCACGTGGATCTAGTAAGGATATCAGAATTTTGCTTTTACTATTGTATTCCCGTAATATGTACGATCACAAGCGAAGTTACATAGATTTATCAAGAACATTTTTGCATTTACATATCAAGAAGAATAATTATAAAAAAAATTGTCTGTCTGTCTGTCTGTCTGTCTGTTTGGTTGTGGTAATCTTCTAAACGGCTGAACCGATTTTAACGGGACTTTTACTGAAATAAAGCTGAAGGCGTAACTTACGCTACTTTAATTTTCGAAAAAAGCACTAGCGCCGCGGATATTAATGTCATTTGGTATTCGGTTCATTAAAGTGAAGTTTATGTCATTTGGTATTAGGATCATTAGGGTCAGCTTTCATATAAGAGCCGTGTATTACATATGTTTTAATGTGTTTGCCTTTTTAATACACATTTAACGCGGGTGAAAGCGCGGGGATTAGTTAGTTGTAATAAAATTAACATCTACATAATAAACCAGTATGAATTGTACGAACTGTAAACGTTGCATACAGTTAGATGCAGTACAAGTAATTTATTGACTCAAGTGGTCGCCACACCACATTCCTCAATTAGTCAGTATCGCTGTTACTATTCGTTTAAACACACTATGCGTTAAGAACGCCTCTCAGAATACCACATCAGCTACGTAACTCAGACTTAATAAATATAGACTACGCCTTTGATTGTAGTATGAAAATTCTGCCGATTTGCGTAACGTACATGAGTTACGGTGTCATTCAATCGAAATAATGCCGATTGTGATACAAAGCGGAATCTCGAACGAGTCATTACTTTTTATTGTGATATTAAAATCTTGTAATTAATGGCATCGTGTATTAATTTATCGCGTCGCTGAAAGTCACCCAAATAATCTATATATTAATACGTGAAGCGAAAATTCGCGGAACCATTTTTCGAATACTGCTTGCAGAGAGGACCATGATATTAAACATACCCGAAAGTTCGTGCAGAGAGGATTATTGATTGATAATATTCATGTCTAAAAAGTGTTACAAATATGTTAAAGTAAACAAAATAAAATACTCATTATTTACAACACTGACGACAATACTGACAATATAAAAGACATAAATTGTGAACTATGCCAGATGTCTTCATTCTATGCGTCAGATGTGTCAGATTCTTTTAAATGGAGCTTAACAACTTAAACCTCCTTTTACCAATAATGAATGTTTTTTCTTATGCACAGATTGAAAATACGTATACAAGTTTAGTTTTTTTATGTTTTTAATTATGGTCGAATTTCGACCATTGTGACTGGTCTACTATGGGGGGCTACTATTCTGGGGTGGAAGCTATAAGTCTATAACAGAGAATCTGCGTATTTAACTTTACTTAGTAGTTTTTTTACTTTTTAATCAAATAAATGCTATTTTGTTTAAACAAAAAATAATAATATCAATTAATTCCAGGACTGTTGACGGAAAACCATACAAAGCTTTTGTTAAAAAGAAGGAGGAGGCAAAGCAAATCTATAGTGAAGCAGTATCGCGAGGTTTCGGAGCTGCGCACATCGCTGCTAAGTAAGCTATATATTATGTTTATTTATATCTATATTGTCCGGTGGAAGATTTACCACAAGGCTGAGTAAGAGCTGGAGCCTAGGGCGGCAGATTCAAGGGGCGGCAAATTTATCTTGGACGACCCTTATTTCCAACTTTCGGAGAATATTTTATCTTGAAAATAGGTCATTTTCACTATCTTTACGGGCGGCAACTGTAATTTTCCGATCCGCGGTCGTTGCTACGACAGGAAACTGACGATTTTCCTTATAGGGGTGGATATATCTCAATAGCCTACTAGTGGTAAATACCTAAATCCGTTACTGATATTGTCACAACAGCTTAATCTGATTTTAGTTTTAATTTTAAATACTTTGGTATTTCAGTAAAAAAGCGAGCGAAAAAATATTCATAAAATAAGATTTTTAGCTCTCTAATACAATATTTTAGAGATATACATATGCTTGCAGAGGCAATCTGAATCTGCTTAGAGACTATCCAATTCTCAAACTTATTTTACTCATAAAATCAAAAAATCACGCCATATAAGCATAGTATCTAATTTTGTGGTCAACAAATTGCCAGAGCCCGTGATTCAAACCACTTCACGGTGTCAATGAATGTGGAGCCCAAGAGCACTGTGGTGTTCAACTTGACGTACGAGGAGTTGCTGGTGCGTCGCAACGGCGTCTACAACCACGCCATCAATCTGCACCCCGGCGCGCTGGTGCCCAAGATGCAGGTCACCGTCCACATCAAGGAAGCAGGGAAGATATCAACTGTCAGAGTGCCTGAGATCAGGACTGGAAATGAGATTGATGCGAACGAGAATGATCCACGTATGAAAGATTCTTAAACTATCAGCATTTAGTTATTTTTTATTTGACTTAAATATATTATCTACCCTAACACATTATTTTCACTATATGGAGCATATAAACACGTTTGGAAATCCTTTAATGAAATCATGTTTTGAAAGCAACGTTGAGTCAATAAATTCATTTCCGGCTTTTCCTTACAACTGTGGTCTAAATCTCTAAAATGTCTTTGATTCTACTATGTGAAGACCCGCATTTATCGGGATTAAATCGGTTTAGGCATTTAAGTATAAAAACTGCAGTTACGTATTTCCTTTCAGAGTATGGGAATGTTATAATTAAGAGAACTGAAGATAATCGTGAAGCCATCATAACATTCAATCCAGACGCTGCTGAACAAACACGTCTTATGAGTGTTTATACCGTAAGTTACACTTGGTACTACCGTATTTTTCATAAATTTCTAAAAATATACATAATCGATTTTAAACTTTAAAAATCTAAAATAAAGTTATGGGAAATTACAAAAGACATGCGAGCAAGCATACATTTTTATTGTGGACTCATCACAAATAGTGTTCCTACTCTATTATTAAGATGATCATATAATTTTTAATGCCCCAATGTTGGGCACGGGTCTCTTACCACAACTGGAGCGTACTCCACCACGCTGCTCCAATACGGGTTAGTGGCCAACCCGTGTCGGATGTTTTCAAACTGCCCATAAGGCCACACAAGGTTTAACGATAGGTATTCAATGATAACAACCGGGACCGACGGAACGTGCCCTCAGAAGCACGGAAGCGCGCATCAAATTCAGCCACTAGCGGTCACCCATCCTCAACGTTGCTTAACTTAATAGATCGGTTGTGATCCACACAAGCCGCGGTGATATGCGCGCTTCAATACAATGGTTAGATATCATCGATAAAGTATTCTAAATCCTGTCTTTTGGTTTGTAGAAAAAGTCCAGTTTACGTGGTGAGAACAAAGGATTACTGGGGCAATTCGTTGTGCAATACCACATAGACCGCTCTACAACGCGCGAGATCTTGGTACGTGGTAGTAAAGTATCTATAATGATGGTACAATATAATAACGAATAATGTGTAAGTACCTTTTTATTTCTATATCATAAGTAAATTTTCTGAGGCTACTACTATTCTTGCTTTCTACCTCTTTTTACAATTTAGTATTTAGGAGTTTGGATGTCTCGTAATAAGAATAATTTGATTAATTACTACATCCATTTCATACTTAAACTTTCAAGCCAGAAAACAGCATCGCTTAATACTCTTACTTTAAACTTTTGGCAGTGGTACCTGCGCAGTCGAATCATAAAGCGTTTTTTTTGTGCTGTAGGTTAACGATGGTTACTTTGTTCACTTCTTCGCGCCTACCTCGCTGCCGCCGTTGCCGAAGCACGTGGTATTTGTGCTTGACACTTCCAGTTCCATGAGCGGTCGGGAGATAGAGCAGCTGCGCGACGCTATGAAGACCATCCTGAGCGCCCTCAACAAGGGCGACCACTTCAGCATTGTTCAGTTCAATACTGTTGTGGAGGTGAGATTTGTTATTGTATACAATATACTTTTAAAAGTTTGACGTTTGTCTACCCAGTCTAATTTCAAGAACGCTTCCAGAAAAAATATTTTATCCCTTCAAAACAATCAGTAGGATAATATACCTATGGTTCAAACATACCTTTTAAATTAGGCAACGTTGAACTGATGCCATCTGCCGTTTTTACTGTGTTATTTTTATTTTTATTTGTTTTTACATTGAAATAATTACTATAGGATTTTTACTATGTATCAATGATGTAAATATATAAATCTGCCCATTGACTTATAAATTACTGCCATATAATATACATTCTCGAAGTATTAACTTTATTTGGTCTTTTTACATTTAGAAATTTTAGAATAAGAAATACTTACATTCTTATATTCTAAGAAGGCAGGCAATAAATTAACCTAACTCTCGCCATTTAGATTGATCTTCTCCAAATAAGCAATACAAATATACACTTTTTTGATACACTTTATGCAGGTTGTTAATTGGTCAAAAGCAAATGGACGTTGGCAAAATTATGAAGAATCATTTGACCAAACGATCGTACTCGAGGCGACTCCTGAAAACATAGCTAAAGCCCAGGACATTATTTCCATACTATACGCAATCGGAGGTACTGTATACGCACTCTAAGCAATTTAATTTATAAAATTACAATTACAAATGAATCACACTTAAAATCGAATATTAAATTGCTTCCTCTAAGAACTAAGTATTTTACACAAACTTCCTATCTGTCCTGGATGCCTTGAAAAGTAATCCTATCTATAACCTCTAGTTACGAAC